>CM074720.1:9140975-9165975 GCA_037306005.1 Rhinophrynus dorsalis | reverse complement strand
TCCTGCCCCAAGGACATTGAAATCCAGTGGCATACAGTACCGATCCTGTCCCACAGAGCTTACAGTCCAGTGGTATACAGAACAAACCTGTCTCACAGAACTTACAATCCAACGGTATACAGAACAGACCTGCTCCAAGGACTTTACAATCCAGTGTTATAAAGGGACACCCTGCCACGATGAGCTTTCAATCCAGTAGTATAATGGCCAGACCTGCTCCATAGAGCTTACAATCTAGTGGTTTATGAGTTGCACCTGCCCCGAGGAGCTTACAATCTAGTGATAAAATGGTCAAATCTCCCCTAAGGAGATTACAGGCTGTTGGTTATAAGGGTCAAACGTGCTCCAAGGAGATTACAAATGAAGTGTTATAATGAGAGACCTGTCCCAAAAAACGTGCAGTCTCATGGTATAATGGTCAGGTCCTGCCTCAAGGAGCTTAAAATCCCCTGATATAATACTCAGACTTGTCCTGAAGAGCTTACAATCTAGTGATACAATAGTCAGACTTGTCCTGAGGAGCTTACAATCTAGTGGTATAAATAGTCAGATATGATGCCAGGTGCTTACAACCTAGTGTTATAAGAGGAGACTTGCCCCAAAGAGCTTGCACTTTAATGGTATAATGGGAGAGACTGCATTAAGGGGGTTGCTGTTAGTAGTAAAATGAGAACCCTGCCCCAGTGAGTTTATACTAAACTGACCTGATATCAGCCTTTATCCTGCCCCTAAATCACAGGAACATAAAATTACCACTTACCCCTGTACTAGTACTAAAACAGCTATTGAACAGTCTTTATCCTCCTCCATTATCCTATTAAGAAGGTGGCAGACACTTTCACCCATAACACAGATAGGTCATAACCCTGACAGACCTTACATTTGTAGACATGACATATGGCAGCTGCTGCACACAGACATCACTGTTTGACCTTTCACAGGTTACGTGCAGAGTTCATACACTTATACCACCCGCATCCTCTTCGTAAATTCTACAGATCCCCCTGCAGCCCCCTCTGTCAGGTACAACACTGGCTCCCTGTGTCCATTAGGACTGAAACTAAAATCTTGTCACCCACCTACAGAGCCCTCACAATACTGTTCCCTCAATGCATATCTATACTTATCTATAAAAACACCCCAAAATGTACACCATCAGACTCTCCCCTATTTCTGGAAATAACTGACACACTACATCAGATTCTACCCTGTATCCTGAACTCACAGAAATTCTCCATCAGACTCTCTGCTATATTTGGAACTCACTATCCCACTCCATCAAACTCTCCTCTATCTCCTGAACTCACTTCAATAGTCCATCAGACTCTCCCCTATCTCCCTATCTCACTACCCCACTCCATCAGACTCTCCTCTATCTCCTGAACTCACTTCAATAGTCCATCAGACTCTCCCCTATCTCCCTATCTCACTACCCCACTCCATCAAACTCTCCTCTATCTCCTGAACTCACTTCAATAGTCCATCAGACTCTCCCCTATCTCCCTATCTCACTACCCCACTCCATCAGACTCTCCCCATCTCCTGAACTCACTTCAGTGCTCCACCAGACTCTCCCTTATCTCCTTAACTTACTATCCCACTCCATCATCAAACTCTCCTCTATCTCCTGAACTCACTTCAATGGTCCATCAGACTCTCCCCTATCTCCTGAACTCACTTCAATGGTCCATCAGACTCTCCCCTATCTCCTGAACTCACTTCAATGCTCTATCAGACTCTCCCCTATCTCCTGAACTCACTTCAGTGCTCTACCAGACTCTCACCTATCTCCTTAGCTCACTACCCACTCCATCAGACTCTCCCCTATCTCCTGAACTCACTTCAATGGTCCATCAGACTCTCCCATATCTCCTTAACTCACTACCCCACTCCATCAGACTCTCCCCTATCTCCTGAACTCACTTCAATGCTCCATCAGACTCTCCCCTATCTCCCTATCTCACTACTCCACTTCATCAGACTCTCCCCATCTCCTGAACTCACTTCAGTGCTCCACCAGACTCTCCCCTATCTCCTTAACTTACTATCCCACTCCATCATCAAACTCTCCTCTATCTCCTGAACTCACTTCAATGGTCCATCAGACTCTCCTCTATCTCCTTAACTCACTTCAATGCTCCATCAGACTCTCCCCTATCTCCTTAACTCACTAATCCACTCCATCAGACTCTCCTCTATCTCTGCAAGTCACTACCAAACTCCATCAGACTCTCCCCTATCTCATGAACTCTCTGCCACTGTCCATCAGAATCTTCCCTATCTCAGGAACTCACTGTCACTCTCTACCAGACTCTCCCCTACCTCCTGAACTCACTATAACACTCCATCAGACTCTCCACATATCTGTAACTCACTATAACACTCCATCAGACTCTCCCCTCTCTCTAAAACTCACTTCCCCTCTCCATCAGAGTCTCCCCATCTCCTGAACTTACAGCAATTCTCCATCAGACTCTCCCCTATCTCCTGAACTATCTGCCACTCTCCATTAGACTCTTCCATATCTCAGGAACTCATTATCACACTCCATCAGACTCTCCTCTATCTCCTGAACTCACTTCAATAGTCCATCAGACTCTCCCCTATCTCTCTGTCTCACTACTCCACTCCATCAGACTCTCCCCTATCTCCTGAACTCACCTCAATGCTCTATCAGACTCTCCCCTATCTCCTGAACTCACTTCAGTGCTCTACCAGACTCTCACCTATCTCCTTAGCTCACTACCCACTCCATCAGACACTCCCCTATCTCCTGAACTCACTTCAGTGCTCTACCAGACTCTCACCTATCTCCTTAGCTCACTACCCACTCCATCAGACTCTCCCCTATCTCCTGAACTCACTTCAATGGTCCATCAGACTCTCCCATATCTCCTTAACTCACTACCCCACTCCATCAGACTCTCCCCTATCTCCTTAACTCACTTCAATGCTCCATCAGACTCTCCCCTATCTCCCTATCTCACTACTCCACTTCATCAGACTCTCCCCTATCTCCTTAACTCACTTCAATGCTCCATCAGACTCTCCCCTATCTCCTTAACTCACTACCCCACTTCATCAGACTCTCCCCTATCTCCTTAACTCACTACCCCACTCCATCAGACTCTCCTCTATCTCTGCAAGTCACTACCAAACTCCATCAGACTCTTCCCTATCTCATGAACTCTCTGCCACTGTCCATCAGAATCTTCCCTATCTCAGGAACTCACTGTCACTCTCTACCAGACTCTCCCCTACCTCCTGAACTCACTATAACACTCCATCAGACTCTCCACATATCTGGAACTCACTGTCACACTCCATCAGACTCTCCCCTCTCTCTGGAACTCACTTCCCCTCTCCATCAGAGTCTCCCCATATCCTGAACTCACAGCAATTCTCCATCAGACTCTCCCCTATCTCCTGAACTATCTGCCACTCTCCATTAGACTCTTCCATATCTCAGGAACTCATTATCACACTCCATCAGACTCTCCCCTATCTCCTGAACTCACTTCAATAGTCCATCAGACTCTCCCCTATCTCTCTGTCTCACTACTCCACTCCATCAGACTCTCCCCTATCTCCTGAACTCACCTCAATGCTCTATCAGACTCTCCCCTATCTCCTGAACTCACTTCAGTGCTCTACCAGACTCTCACCTATCTCCTTAGCTCACTACCCACTCCATCAGACACTCCCCTATCTCCTGAACTCACTTCAGTGCTCTACCAGACTCTCACCTATCTCCTTAGCTCACTACCCACTCCATCAGACTCTCCCCTATCTCCTGAACTCACTTCAATGGTCCATCAGACTCTCCCATATCTCCTTAACTCACTACCCCACTCCATCAGACTCTCCCCTATCTCCTTAACTCACTTCAATGCTCCATCAGACTCTCCCCTATCTCCCTATCTCACTACTCCACTTCATCAGACTCTCCCCTATCTCCTTAACTCACTTCAATGCTCCATCAGACTCTCCCCTATCTCCTTAACTCACTACCCCACTTCATCAGACTCTCCCCTATCTCCTTAACTCACTACCCCACTCCATCAGACTCTCCTCTATCTCTGCAAGTCACTACCAAACTCCATCAGACTCTTCCCTATCTCATGAACTCTCTGCCACTGTCCATCAGAATCTTCCCTATCTCAGGAACTCACTGTCACTCTCTACCAGACTCTCCCCTACCTCCTGAACTCACTATAACACTCCATCAGACTCTCCACATATCTGGAACTCACTGTCACACTCCATCAGACTCTCCCCTCTCTCTGGAACTCACTTCCCCTCTCCATCAGAGTCTCCCCATATCCTGAACTCACAGCAATTCTCCATCAGACTCTCCCCTATCTCCTGAACTATCTGCCACTCTCCATTAGACTCTTCCATATCTCAGGAACTCATTATCACACTCCATCAGACTCTCCCCATATCTGGAACTCACTGCCACACTCCTTTACACTCTCCCCTCCCTCTGGAACTCACTGCCACTCTCCATCAGACACTCCCCTATCTCCTGAACTCGTTGCCATGCTACATCAGACTCTCCCCTGTCTACTGAACTAGCTGCATTGCTACATCAGACTCTCCCCTACCTCCTGAACTCCCTGCCACGTTACATCAGACTCTTCCTTATGTCCTTAACTCACTATCACACTCCATCAGACTCTCCCCATTCTTCATCAGACGCTCCTATCTCCCGGAACTCACTGCCACTCTCTGTCAGACTCTACCCATCTATGGAACTCACGACCACACTCCATCAGACTCTCCTCTATCTCCTGAACTCACTTCCATGCTCCAACAGACTCGCCCCTATCTCTGGATCTCACTGTCAAGTTGCATCAGACTCCTTTTATCTCCTGAACTCACTGCCATTCTCTATCAGACTCTCCTATCTCTGAAACTCACTGCCCTGCAATATGAGACTCTCCCCATCTCAGATTAGATGTTGTTTTTAAATACGGGTACTACATCTGATTTCTTCCATACACAGGACATAATGCCATGGGCATCTGCGGGGGGGGGACAAGAGGGATCACTTGCCCCCTCCCTGAACTTGCCCTTGACCAGCACATAACTGCTTGATTATGGCTTTGCCCCATCCCCTGGAAAAATATCTGTTTTCTCCCATGCACCATGCCTGATAAATCAATAAATATTAACCATAACGGTCTTGCTGTTACTAATCTAAGATCCTTAAGTACCACTAGAGATGTGGCATCTGGTCCAGGTGCTTTATTCACCATAACCTTTTCCAACCTCTTTATAACCTTGTCTCAGTAAACCATGTACACGATGGAGGAAATTCTGTGATCCCCCCCTTGTTCCACAAAACCTTTCTTTGTGTATGCAGAAGAAAAGAATGAATTTAAGGCATCAGCCATTGCCTTGCTTAGCTAATTAATTCACAGGCCTCAGTTGGTCAGCCTTAGTCTTTTTGCCATTTATGTACTTGTAGATATCGTTTTCTAACTTTCAATTTTAGCTAGCCTAATTGCTTCTTTTTAGGTTCTGTTGTATTCTTTATACTTTTTTAAATGACACATCTAAACCTTCTGACTTAAATAATGTAAAATTCTACTCCTTATTCCTCATTTACCTGCAAACCTCTTCGATAAGAAAGCCACCTTGTTCTGAATTTGTTCCTCTTGTATTTATTACCCAATTATATATATTGCTGCATATATTTATCCAAGAGCATTATGAAAAAATGCAATCTTTCTTGCACATTTTTATCTTTAAACAGAACCCCCTTTGAATACCCTTTAATACAGCTTGTAAAATGAGTCTTTCTAAAACTAAATATTTTAGCTGACCCTTGCTAAAGGTTTCTTGTAGTAAAGCAGTGGTTCTCAGCTCCTGTCCTCAGGACCCACTAACAGGCCAGGACCTGATGATTTCCTTGTTAGAACACAGGTGAGTTAATCAATGTGAATGAGCCTCTGATCACATGATTTCCTTGTTAGCACACAGGTGAGTTAATCAGTGTGAATGAGCCTCTGATCACCACACCTGTGCTCTAGCAGAGAAATCCCTAAGTCCTGGCCTGTTAGTGGGTCCTGAGGACAGGAGTTGAGAACCACTGTATTAAAGGATGCCATATTATGTTTTCTGCTGCTCAAAGGTTCCCTTACCTGTATATTGTATACCATTTGGGAACTGAGACCACTAACTTAAAGGAGCAGTAAACTTTTTTTTATGAAATCACATGTTTTATAGAGCTTTTCCTGCTGAATAAAACAAGGTCACTCCCATAGCTGTCAGATGTTTTATTCAAAATTTATAGCAGTTTAAATAATCAGGAAGTGAATTTACTGTGTTTACTTCCTGGAAGTTCTAACTGACAGGAAGTGAATTTACTGTGTTTACTTCCTGATAGTTCTAACTGACAGGAAGTTAATTTACTGTGAGATTACTTCCTGATAGTTCTGACAGGAAGTGAATTTACTGTGATTATTTCCTGATAGCTCTAACTGACAGTAAGTGACTCAGCAGTTTCTATCACATTCTATGGAGAACTGTATGTCTCTGACTTTCCTCTCCATTAGAATCTAAAAGGAAATCTAATTAGAACTTGACCACTAGAGGGCACTGCTAATGTAAAAAAGCATTGGTTTAAACTGTAATAACTCTGGAAGTATAAACCTCTCCGCAGTGGGAGTACCCTTATTTTACTCAATAGGAAAATCCCTACAATATATATTTTTTTCATAAAAAAGTTTACTGCTCCTTTAAGCCTAAGGCTTCTTTTCTAGTTGGCTCCTCTGCTAGCTGGGACATGAACTTGTAATTAATCATACTTAGGAAATTATTCCCTTTGTTGTGCTGGAAGTCTTATTTCTCAAGTCAATTTCAGGGCGGTTAAAATCTCCCATTATGATTACATTTCCTTACTGAGAAGCCTTTTCTACCTTTTCTTCAAATTCCCCAATATTAGATGACATGTAAGAAATGCCAGTCAACACATTTGTATTATGTGCACCCACAGTATTTATGCCTTGCCACAGGACCTTTCACTAATATCTTCAATTATACTAGGTGTTAAAGGGATAGTAATGTTTCACAAAAACAGCAGCCCCAATTAATCTTCATAGTATTTAAGCCATAGAGAGTGTTATTTCATTACTGTGAGTGTTGTAGTTCAAGCGTAATTAAATGATAAAGTTTCCCCTCCCGCCCCTTTTACCTAGTGTAAGCCATCTCTTCTCAGATGTGGAATCCAGTCCATAGTGAAGACAGCTCACATCAAGGGTCAATCTTCTTCCTATGAGAACAATGAAAGCCCTGCCCCCCTTGACAGGTTTTTCAGCTTTTTCCTTTATCATAATTGAAGATTGTCCCTCTCTGCAATCTACCTGGGCACCTCCCTTCTGATCTGGCTGAGCAGTGTTACATCAGTAAAAGGGGCGGGAGGGGGATACTTTGTCATTCAATTACTCTTGTACTACAATTCTGACAGAACTGAAATAACACTCTCCAAGGCCCAAACACTATGATGATTAATTAGAGCTGCTTTTATTATGAAACATTACTATCCCTTAAGACAGGGCTTACAATTTGAAGTCCTTTGCTAGTAGCCAGACCTGAAAAGTTACTCACCACTGCAATACATAACATACCCACCAGGGCTGAATTTCTACTCGTCAGGGCTAAATTTTCACTCGCCATTGGCTAGTGGCGAGTGGAAATTTTGAGCCCTGCCTTAAGACATGCTTTACATACCCCTCCACCTCTTTTATTTGCCCTGTTCCTCCTACAAAGTGAATATCCACACAGATTGACTGTCAGTCACGTGCAACATCCAGCCAGGTTTCAGTAATTGTCAGCTCAACCTCAAAGAGGATGGGAATGTTCGCTGCTAGAAACCCCACTCGGTGCAGACAAGGCCACAGCGAGTATGCGCAAGAAGCTTAGGTATGTTCTGAACAGTAGGCTAAAGGCAAAAGGTAGGATACCAAATGCAGATCAGAGAGACCCAAAGAAACCCAGAGTATACACATATAAGGAATATATATATACAAGGGAACCGGGTACCTGAGAGTCCACAGGGAGCCGAAAAGCTGAATAAGCAGAAACTGGAACTGCAGACAACAGGACTTACAGGAGCAGGCAAGCTACCAGAGAAAGCAGCCCAGGACGCAGAATGGTGTCCAAGCCAGGGGTCAGGGCAGGCAGCTCAAGATGCAGAGTAATGCCCAAGCCAGGGGTCAGGGCAGGCAGCTCAAGATGCAGAGTAATGCCCAAGCCAGGGTCAGGGCAGGCAGGTCAAATTGCAGAATCCGGCAGGCAGGCCAAGGTCAAAACACAAGGAATAAAACAGGCAAAGGAAGAACTTCAGCAGAGAAGGCTACGACTACAAGAGAGCAGGAACTCGAATAACGGAGCAGCGGCTACTAGAACACGCTGGTCTAAATACTGGAGCCGGGTGACGTCACGGTGGTGCGACGTGACCTCACGTGACGACTCTGGCGTGGTTGCCTAGTGACACCCCAGATGGACCTACTGTAGCGCCGACAGTAATACCTATTTACTGCAATGAGTTCTAGTTCCTCCATCTTACCAGCCAGACAATGAGCATTTGCATCCATACATTTTATGTTACTGCTATTCTGTCGATGGGCCTTCCTTGAAATATTATTCATTTGTTTTTATAAGGCTGTAACAAAGGCACCCCCCTATAAGCTGAACTAGTCTTTTCCCATGTCCCCCACTTACCCTTTTACTACTCCCAGTTCCTCTTTTACACAGCCTGTCCTTTCCTGTGTGTTGTTTCACCCTCCTGCTTTTCCTAGTTTAATGTCAATCCAACACTCTAACCATCTTCTCCCCCAGCTCAGCAGCTCCCTTCCACTAAGTTACAAATCATCTCTACTATAAAGATCGCCCACAAGGGAAAACACAGCTCAGTTCTCTAGAAAACCCAAACCCACTTCTGCATACGCCAAGTTTTTAACCACTGATTTAACTACCTAATCTCCTTTTGCCTTCCTGATGTAGAGATTGGTACAGGTTTTATTTTATAAAATGCCACGTTGGAAGTATTTTGCTTAAACTCATAACTGAAATCCCTGAAATCACACTTAACAGACCTCCATCTTGTACTGGCTTGGTCATTGGTATCAACATTTATCGTGACAGACGGTCCATGCCCAGCCCCTTCCAACAACCTATTTACCCAATCTATTACATGTCAAACTAGAGCACCCAAGAGACAGCAAACGTTTTGATTTGTAGACATCCTAAGAACATATTACCCTGTCTACATATCTAAGTATGGAATATCCTACTACCACCCCTATCTAGATCTGTCTAGGTCCTGAATCCTATAAGTGGTAGAGTTTCTATATAGAACAGTTCACTCCACCAAGGGCAATTGCTGTGCTAATACCCCAACATCATCACTCAGTGTAGCAAATCTGAAATGATGCTCAGACACAGATGTGTCCTCATTATTTCTCTGCCCCTCCTTGCTACGTCTAACTGTAACCCATCTATCTACCCGCTCCTCTTTTCAACAATCTCCACCCCAGTTCTTCCTATGGCAGCTACCTTCCGCTCGGAGAGCAGCTAACTCTTCTCCAGGTTGGCCGTCTCCCTCAGTGTTGCAACTTTTATCCAAAGATGCAAATTGTTCTCATCTAGCAAAGAGGTGTGAAGCTTGAAACAGTGTATTTATTTATGGTGTATATACATATGGCAGTTTATACACTCTATT
This sequence comes from Rhinophrynus dorsalis, assembly GCA_037306005.1. Lineage (NCBI taxonomy): Eukaryota > Metazoa > Chordata > Amphibia > Anura > Rhinophrynidae > Rhinophrynus > Rhinophrynus dorsalis. The sequence continues at coordinate 9,156,245 of CM074720.1, read as the reverse complement.
AACCCTTTGAGTGTCAGGGGGTACACAACACTCTCTATCCCAGTTGCTGCAAGTTAAAAGTTCAAGAGTAAAGACAGAAGAAATCTCACAGCGCTAACTCACCATAATATATACATATAGTGAATAGGATTAGAGAAAGATCAAGTGACATAAAGATGGCAGCAAGGAATGAGAGGGTTCTCCAGCACCCCCAAATATTGTGCCGAAAAGTAAAGTGTAAATACACAACATAAAGCAAACCTGTTCTCCTCCATACCAGTGTTCAAATGGGTGCCCTGCCTTGGGCATATATCATAAAGATGTCCCCAAATAATTCCTCATCAGGCGACTAGCTGCCCAGTAGCGCTAGTCGCCAGAATTATTACCTGGTTAATGTGAATTATCCACTGTTCCGGGACTGACAGACAGCACGGAGAGCAGACATCTTCCCATAGTGATGTCTGAGCGCCTGCGCTGTCAGTACCTTTTGGAGCCGAACGGCTCCAAGCAACGCCTCCTAGAGCAGACTGGGGCTGACAGTGCAGGCGCTCAGATGTCACTACGGAAAGATGTCTGCGCTCTGTCCTGCCTGTCAGTCCTGGAGCAGTGGATCATTTGCATTAAGGAGGTAATAATTCTGGCAACTAGCGCTAATGAGCAGCTAGTCGCCATATGAGGAATTATTTGGGGATATTTTTCTTAAAGGTGGTAGTTCCGCTTTAAATAGAATTATTACTTTTCTTTTCTGTTGTATAGGAGTTTTAAAGTAGAAGTTAAAAACAAAAGACCTCACGTTTTTATTTTTGTTCTTAAGCTCGTATTCACATAGCATATTAAACAACAGTTTAACAAGCTTCTAGTGTTGCTATGGCCATTTTTTTTAAGTGCAAAATAGCTTTATTGATAATACAAGAAATTACAGAGAAAGAAAAAAACAGGAACACATGCATGAATGAGAATACAAATGCATTAATACATGAATATATCAGGAAAAAAAACCAAAAAAAACAAAAACAAAGACCTCCCCATGCACTGGGACCCTTAAGCATTGTACATACTATATTAATGGGGTCCCATCAATGCTTTTCTTTATAACATCTTTTCAATACTTTGATATTTTTTTTTGCGTTCGTTTAGGACTTGCCATATACTGAGGTACCTTGACGGAGTTGGCCAAATTATTGACCTAAATCCTCATATTAATTAACAGTGTTATTAAATATGCCCGTGTCTGGGCACACATTTGCACACTGGTATGAAGGATCACAGGTTTGCTTTTTGTTTTGAAGTTAAAAAGGCAGGCTGTGTTTTATACGTGTATTCATTTAATAAGTAACCATTTGTTACCTTGCTGAATCCGTCGTGTTTGAATGCCCTGTTTACATTCATTCACAGCACCTACCCCAGTGTTGCACGTGAGACATTGCTGCAGGATTCACATTCTACAGGTAATCACTCTCCGTCTGCTTTATATGAAAGAAGGCCACCAATTACAACTCAGCAATGTCTACAATCACTTGCACAACTGCAAGCAGGGAGATATTTTGCTTTTAATCCCCTCCTTTAAAACTCCTATAGAACAGAAAAGAAAAATAATCTTTTTATTTAATCCTATATAGTAATTGGCTAAAACGTGTGTAACGACACAGTCATGTGCAGTAGAGCCACGACGTGGGTAGTCTCCACTGCGCATGACTGCCCCGCGACCAGTTGGCAGTGGCACCGTGGCCCGTGTAACGGGCTTTTCAACTAGTTACTGTATAAAGGTCCCACAACTTAGCTTTTTCACAAGGTAGTAGGGACTGTGAAACCAATGCTTGGGTTTGCAAAGACTGTCTCCCTCTACTTTAGGGTATTATATTATTTTATATTATATTATTTTATTATATTACCTTTATTTCTACAGGCGACCTGTCTTTGTGAAACACAGTTCAAAGAGTTAATAACTGAGATTATCTGAAATCACCTGTACTTCATGCAGCAGCTTTAATAATTATCCATTTGTGTTGTGAGGCCTCAAATGTAATCATATGCCCTGTGGCCTTTACCACATAAATTTTCAGGTGCTTGTCCAGAATTGTCTAAAAATGGGCTGAGATAAGATAATAGCTTTTTTGAATAAAGGATGAGCTGACAATAAACAGTGGCGTAACAATTTGGGTTGCAGGGGTAGAACCCGTGACCAGGCCCATCACTCCAGGGGCCCAGCTGTCCCCTGCGACCTCACCAGTCTGGCGCCTGCTACAAGCTGAGGTCTGTGCCTTCTTCGTCACAGACCTCTAACTGCTGAGCTCTCCCTCATCGGCACTCTAGTAATGCAGAGCGCTAAGAGATGACATCATCTCCCAGCGCCCTGCATTACTGAAGAGAGGACCGTGCAGGAGCCCCAGCTCTTAATAGAGGTCTATGCCACAGGAGGCACAGACCTCTCCTGCCACGCCGCTGGACCACCAGGGACGTAGGAAATGGACACTAGTTGGGTCAATAGGGGCAATGTGGAGGTGGAGATTAGGAGCAATGGGGAGATTAGGAGCAATGTGGAGATTGGGGGCAATGTGAGGGCAATGTGGAGATTGGGGGAAATGGAGGGCCAATGTGGAGGTGGAGATAAAGAGCAATGTGGAGATAGGGGCAATGTGGAGATTGGTTGCAATGTGGAGGCAATGTGGAGATAGGGGCAATGTGGAGATTGGTTGCAATGTGGAGGCAATGTGGAGATTGGGGCAATGAGGAGATTGGTTGCAATGTGGAGGCAATGTGGAGATTGGGGGCAATGTGAAGGCAATGAGGAGATTGGGGGAAAAGGAGGAACAATGTGGAGGTGGAGATAAAGAGCAATGTGGAGATAGGGGCAATGTGGAGATTGGTTGCAATGTGGAGGCAATGTGGAGATTGGGGGCAATGAGGAGATTGGGCGAAATGGAGGGGCAACGTGGAGACTGGGGGCAATGTGAGGGCAATGAGGAGATTGGGGGAAATGGAGGGGCAATGTGGAGGTGGAGATAAAGAGCAATGTGGAGATAGGGGCAATGTGGAGATTGGTTGCAATGTAAGGGCAATGAGGAGATTGGGGGAAATGAAGGGGCAACGTGGAGATTGGGGGCAATGAGGAGATTGGGGGAAATGGAGGGGCAACGTGGAGATTGGGGGCAATGTAAGGGCAATGTGGAGATTGGGGGCAAAGAGGAGATTGAGGGAAATTGGAAGGGCAACATGGAGATTGGGAGCAATGTGTGGGCAATTAGGAGATTGGGGGAAATGGAGGGGCAATGTGGAGATTGGGGGTAATGTGGAGGTGGCCAGAGGTGGCCAGTGGAGATGGCCAATGGGGAGGGGCAATGTGGAGATGTCCAATGGCATGGCAATCTTTGCACCAGGGCCCTGTGGCCTCTAGTTACGTCTCTGACAATAAATTAACTGTCTTTAGCTGTTATCTCTGATTACGAATGCACAAACAAAATTATGTAAAGATTATTTAAATAGTTTATATGTATTAAATACGAACCGAAGATCATTTTTTGTGGATATGACATACGATTCGTTTTTACATAAACTAGCTGTAAGTATTTAAAGTCATCTCAGTCTATTTTTAGGGATTCATTTTCTTTTAATTACCATATGGTGCTGCCCTTAGAATGATCATTATCCACAAATTAAAGCATTAATCTCTTAAAAACCAACATCTGCTGATTCATGATGCTGAGGCAGATCTGAGATGACGATTCCAAATATTCGCCCTTTATTCACAGTAACACCACCTCTTCCATCCGTCAGTACAGCGCTGCCGAGGATGTAATCCTGCAGAATCCTGTTCATACGTCAACTACATTAACCCTTTAGCATGCAGAAGCATACCTTTCAACATTTAAAATTGCTAAAGAGGGACACTTATGGTTTAGGGGGTGTTTCTGGGGGTGTGGATGGTGGGCGGGGCATTACAGAGATTTTTAGGCTATTTTGTGACCTATTGACACCTCCTTGTGTAACATAATAAGTGACTTATAACAAGAACAAAATATTTTATTTACATAGACTAATGTAAAAACACATATACTGATGTTTAAACAAACATTAATGTGAATTTTATTGCTGTGGAGCAATGTGATACACTTCTATACACACCACACAGTCTGATCTCCTAAACACAGGGACACCAGGGTGATACACTTATATACACACCACACAGTCTGATCTCCTAAACACAGTGACACCAGGGTGATACACTTATATACACACCACACAGTCTGATCTCCTAAACACAGGGACACCAGGGTGATACACTTCTATATACACACCACACAGTCTGATCTCCTAAACACAGGGACACCAGGGTGATACACTTATATACACACCACACAGTCTGATCTCCTAAACACAGGGACACCAGGGTGATACACTTATATACACATCACACAGTCTGATCTCCTAAACACAGGGACACCAGGGTGATACACTTATATACACACCACACAGTCTGATCTCCTAAACACAGGGACACCAGGGTGATACACTTATATACACACCACATAGTCTTATCTCCTAAACACAGGGACACCAGGGTGATACACTTATATACACACCACACAGTCTGATCTCCTAAACACAGGGACACCAGGGTGATACACTTATATACACACCACACAGTCTGATCTCCTAAACACAGGGACACCAGGGTGATACACTTATATACACACCCCATAGTCTTATCTCCTAAACACAGGGACACCAGGGTGATACACTTATATACACACCACACAGTCTGATCTCCTAAACACAGGGACACCAAGGTGATACACTTATATACACATCACACAGTCTGATCTCCTAAACACAGGGACACCAGGGTGATACACTTATATACACACCACACAGTCTGATCTCCTAAACACAGGGATACCAGGGTGATACACTTATATACACACCACATAGTCTTATCTCCTAAACACAGGGACACCAGGGTGATACACTTATATACACACCACACAGTCTGATCTCCTAAACACAGGGACACCAGGGTGATACACTTATATACACACCACACAGTCTGATCTCCTAAACACAGGGACACCAGGGTGATACACTTCTATACACACCACATAGTCTTATCTCCTAAACACAGGGACACCAGGGTGATACACTTATATACACACCACACAGTCTGATCTCCTAAACACAGGGACACCAGGGTGATACACTTATATACACACCACACAGTCTGATCTCCTACACACAGGGACACCAGGGTGATACACTTACATACACATCACACAGTCTGATCTCCTACACACAGGGACACCAGGGTGATACACTTATATATACACCACACAGCCTGATCTCCTACACACAGGGACACCAGGGTGATACACTTATATACACACCACACAGTCTGATCTCCTAAACACAGGGACACCAGAGTGATACACTTATATATACACCACACAGTCTAATCTCCTAAACACAGGGATACCAGGGTGATACACTTATATACACACCACACAGTCTGATCTCCTAAACACAGGGACACCAGAGTGATACACTTATATATACACCACACAGTCTAATCTCCTAAACACAGGGACAACAGGGTGATACACTTATATACACACCACACAGTCTGATCTCCTAAACACAGGGATACCAGGGTGATACACTTATATATACACCACACAGTCTGATCTCCTAAACACAGGGATACCAGGGTGATACACTTATATACACACCACACAGTCTGATCTCCTAAACACAGGGACACCAGGGTGATACACTTATATACACACCACACAGTCTGATCCCCTAAACACAGGGACACCAGGGTGATACACTTATATACACACCACATAGTCTGATCTCCTAAACACAGGGACAGCAGGGTGATACACTTATATACACACCACACAGTCTGATCTCCTAAACACAGGGACACCAGGGTGGGAAAGAGGGACAGAGGGATTTGGGTCTAAAAAAGGGACTGTCCCTCCTAAAGAGGGGCACATGGGAGGTATGCAGAAGTAGTATACTTTGCAAAGCATTGCACATCCATTTAGCACTCAGAAGGGTTAAATAGATGGTGTGGTCTCCTTAGGAATGAAGATCATTTAGCTCCCAGGCTCTGTATGATTGGCAGCTACCAGGTAAGCTCAGGTAAGCCGTTATTGTGCACCTGACGAGGAATACGGCTTCATCTATGTCTCTGTTTGCACTGTCCTTAAAGGGATAGTAATGTCAGAAAAAAGTATTAACTATATGGTAGATACAATTAAAAGAGAGTACTTGCACTTATCCATATCTCTCAGACCGTTATTGTTTGAGAGATATAGGAAAATAAAGTTCTCCGGTCCCTCCCCTTTCTGCTTGACGAGCTGTAAAGCTGTCAGAAGCAGATTCTGGTGGCTTGACCAGATGTGGCTCTTCAGCAGTGCCAATATAACGATATCTAAAGATAAATACTTAATTTGGAAAGGTCTACAAAGTGTGCCTGGCTTTCAAGCACACTTTGTAGACCGTTCCAATGAAGTTTTTATTTCTAAATAGCGTGATTTCAGCTCTGCAGAAGAGCCTCTGTCTGGACAAATAACTGGAATCTGCAGCTGTCAGCTAGATGGCAGACTTGAGTAAAACAGCCAGGAAAAGGGAACTTTAGCAAGTTATATCTCTCAAAACATAAATGTTTGAGAGATAAGACTTACATTGATATTAACCTTTTTTAATGTCTACAATATTAAATCAACTTAAAATTAACCATTACTATCCCTTTAAGGATCAGGAAGTAGGAATTTCCCCTGCAGACTCAAAGGGCAATTATCTTTATTTACTACAGTTGTCTCATAGGAGCTCCATAGGAACACAGTTACCAAAAAACGTGTTCAGCCACAAAAAAAACTTCTGTGATCCTTATGGGGGTCAGTAAAATCACACCCTACCCCGTCCCATCTGGCACCGGGCTGGAACAGAACTTGGAAATATATGGCTATCAGTATGTGGATCTTAGACACAAACTTCATGGGTCCTCTATAGACACTGTGTTGGGCTTCTAACGTCAGATTCGTCCAGTTCAGTCTGTGTCCAGCAGGGTCATCGGCAAGTCTGGTCCCAAATGTCAGATCCAGTGGTGTAACTATAGGGGTCGTGACCGGGCCTGTCACACCAGGGGCCCGGCCCCCTCCTGTGACCCCTCCGTCTGGCGCCCACAATCTCCCTCCAGCGCTCTAGTAATGCAGAGCGCTGGGCGATGACATAATCTCCCAGTGCTCTGCATTACTAAGAGGACCGCACGGGAGGTAGGAGATGGGGGTATTGTGAAGATTGAGGGGCATTGTGGAGGGGGTCAGTGTGGTCGAGGGGGGCCAATGTGGTGGGGGGGCCCGGAGGCTTCTAGTTACGCCTCTGGTCAGATATCCAGATAGGCCACTCTATCTAAGAGCAGCTGTCAACTTACTTCAGTGGTAGCATCCATCTTGGCAGGTTTTACATGATTTTCCTTCCGCATTATTTTATTCCGCTCCTTGGATAAAGAGGATATGTACTGGCAGGTTCAGAAGCAGGACGGAGGCAATTTCCAGACTGCAGAGTAAGTAATTTTTAAGGCTGTGCCACACAGTATAGAGATCTGAGCTCTGCTGAGGTTACAGGTTCCCTAACTGCTAAACCAAAAATCACTAAATCCGTTACACTAAATTAACAATAAAAAGCAAAAGGTATAGACCAGAGTCGTCTAAGTTTCTCCACTTGTGGGCCACGTCATCAGAAATTCATGTGTGCAAAGGCCACGTTATTTTGTATTAATAACAATGGTGAATTAGAACCTGTCACTTATTCAAATTATGTTTTTTTTTGTTTTTTTATTGCAGTAACACATAAACAATCAATAAAAAAGTCTAACCAACTCTATCCATAGAATACACATTTATAGGCTTAGTGGTAGTCAATAACAAACTGTGATGAAGTAAATGAGAATATGGGTATTTTACAGTCTGAACTATTGTCAAGAGCTGCAGGTGTGTACATTACACAATGGTAATGGTAGGGCAGGTGGCTGCGTCTCATTGGCTATTAGTTCCTGTGCAAATTAGGATGAGCAGCGAATAGATAAAAGGCAACTCCAGGTAATAAACACTATGGATCAAGATATGTTGTAACCAGAGCAGGCAGGTTCTCTTACAACTTCAAATATAAATCCCTCTCTTATATGTGAACATTTCAGCTCAGTTAATGGGAGTAAAAATGAGAACCCTCTATATTCCTCCCGGAACATCAAATGTAGAAATATATTCACACCAAAGACTGACAAAGCCTGAATAGGCAGGTAAAATACAACCAGTAAAAGCGACAATCCTTTATTATATCCATAAATGGACCTGCACAAATGGGCTAATATATAAGGAAATGAGGAGAGACCAATTCAGAGCATAATGTTAACGCATTTCACAACGGCATGGTGCTTACTCGTGATCAAGTACTAACGGAATGGACAAATTCAAAGCAAAATATGAAACCAGATCAACGCGTTTCGCACCAGCCCGGTGTTCACTCATAATCAAACAAACATGAGTTACTATGTTTACTCTTCAGATGAAATAATAGACTTCAATGCACTGGGGACCTCTTCCAACCAAATGTTTAACCCTTTGAGTGCCAGAGGGCTTCGCAATGCATTGGATACCCCTCTGGCACTCAAACGGTTACTTCAGTGGCTGGGAATAATGAGTTGTAGTTAATCATTCCTGGACAGGACATTAACTTGGTCCAATGTACATAGAAATATTAACCTTTTCAGGACCAGAGGGGTGGGCAAAGCATAGTAAATCAACGCGGTGAATGCCATTCTGATTCTTAAAGGGTGTGAGGGGAGTGGGAGGAGTCTGAGGTCCTGAAGTCCTGCTGGCAACTGTCATGTCCGCCTCCATTATTAAGGAATCTGTGTTGCTAGAACATAGGCATAAAGTCACAATTCATAGAAATTTCTGGCCATATTAAGGAAATGATGGGTTATTATTAGGTACTACATCCCACTTAAAGGTATAATAACACTTAATATGGAAAAAATATATATTGTAGGGCTTATCCTCCTAAGTAAAAAAGGGGACTTCCACCGCTAAGAGGTGTTTTCTTCCAAATTGATTACAGCTCAAACTTGAATTTTTTTAGGTGCAATATCACAGTGGCCTGAAATGTTACAGTGGCACTGTTGCTACACCATCCTATGGAGCTTTATGGTCAACTGACCAGAGCTGTCGATAAGGTGGTGTAGCAACAGCGCCACTGTAACATTTCAGGCCATTGTGATACTGCACCTAAACAAATTCAAGCTTGAGCTATAGCAACTTTTAAATAAAACACTTTTCAGCAGTGGGAGTTCCTTTGTTTTACTCAGGGAGATAAACACTAAAAGATTTTTTTCTTTTACATATTAAGTGTTACTGTCCCTTTAAGAGGTGTGGTTATTAGGGTTCCACAGGGATTTCATTTAAAATTAAAGGGGTTCCACACCAGCAGCAAACTGAGAGCCAATGGTCTAAATATTTCCGTTTCACAACACAAGGGTGATTTATGACCGTCCCCAGGAGCGCAATTAGTGTGGAGAGTCCCCAACTCCTAAAATCAATCTTACCAGCAGCTCTGAAAACACCTGGATCCCTCCTCAGCCTTCCCAGCAGCAGCGCAGGAATCCCCGCGTCTGACAGCTCCCCCGGGGGATCGGTTCAACACTGGAATTTGTATTTATGTTACAGAGCGAAATGATCAAAGACAGATATGTAAACCCAACTATTATTCCTGGCAAGAAGCTCCCTGGAAATACGTGTTACAGTGTATCAATATTTTACTTGATACATTTATAAACACTGTAATCTTTTCTTTACATCGATGAAAGTATACAGTGATTACATTCTGGAAGAGGGAGATAGATTAAAATCAAGAGAATATTATTTAACCCCTGGGGTGCCAGAGGGCAGTACAAGGAACAATATCTATAATTCTTTGAGCTTGTGAGTGCCAGAGGGATTCACGTTTCTTTAAAGGGAAAGTAAAAATATATATCTAGTAGTGTTTTTCTCCCTGAGTAAAAAAAAGGGTACTCTCACTGCTGAAAGGTGTTTTATTCAAAAGTTATTACAGCTAAAAGTTTATTTTTTTTTAGGTGCAATATAACAATGTCCTGAAATTGTACAGTGGTGCTGTTGCTACATCATCCTATGTTCAGCTCTGGTCCATAGACCATAAATCTCCATAGGATGGTATAGCAACAGTGCCACTGTACAATTTCAGGCCACTGTGATACTGCACCTAAAAAACTCAATTTTGAGCTGTAATAACTTTTGAATAAAACACCTTTCAGCAGTGGAAGTTCCCTTGTTTTACTCAGAGGGATAAACTCTGCAACATCTTTTTTTTTTTACATTTTAAGTGTTACTATCCCTTTAACTTTTTGAGAAACAGAAGGCCATGCATTGCATTGGTCAGTGATGTTTTGTACAACCACCTGGCTTTCAAAGGGTTAAACTGAAAGAAGATCCATTAGTTGCCTGATGTCAGAATGACACTATTGATGCCAGTTCCTACATCTGGGGTTCAAGCACACATACAATTACATAACTTTCATTTTGCAGCCTTAAAGGGAAAATATACCTCAGCATCTTGAAAGGATTATTTACCTGTCAGCGCTGTGTAGATGTTGAAGATAAGTACTTATAGGAATGGGAATGTGTCACAATAAAAGCAGCTTCAATTAATCTTCATAGTATTTGGGCCATGGAGAGTGTTATATCAATACTGTCAAAGTTGTAGTACAAGAGTAATTGAATGATAAAGTATCCACCTCCCGCCCCTTTTACTGATGTAACACTGCTCACCTCAGAGCAGCAAGACTGTCCGGATGGATCACAGGGAGGCACAATCTTCAGTGATCATAAGGAAAAACCTGTAAAACCTGTCAAGGGGGCAGGGGGGGCAGGGTTTTCCTTATGGTCACAATAAGAAGATTGTCCCTTGCTGTGATCTGTCCGGTCAAGAGACCAGATTCCACATCTGAGGGGAGGTGACTTACACTAGGTAAAAGGGGCAGGAGGGGAAACTTTATCATTCAATTACTCTTGTACTACAACTCTGACAGTATTGAAATAACACTCTCCATGGCCCAAATACCATGAACATTAATTAGAGCTATTGTTTTTGTGTAACATCACTATCCCTTTAATTCACCGGATCTTGCTTCTTCCTTACTTATCGCTTAGTATAGTTGTGAAATTTGAATTGCTGGAGGCAGACATTTTGCCTCGCCAGTTCCTCAAACCATTATATATGTGAAAGTGCATTAAAGGGATAGTAATACATCGTTTTAACTTTATTTTATTTTGTAGGCATTAAAAAAACATGAAGAACGATATAAGTCTTATATCTCAGACCTTTATGGTTTATGAGATATTCACAAGCAAAGTTTCCCCTCCCGTCCCTTTTACCTAGTGTAAACAATCTCTTCTCAGATGTGGAATGCAGTCCATAGACCAGACAGATAACAGCAGGGGAGAATCTTATTCCTATGAGAACAATGACAGCCCTGCCCCCCTTTTACCTAGTGTAAGTCATCTCTTCTCAGATGTGGAATCCAGTCCATAGACCAGACAGATAACAGCAGGGGACAATCTTCTTCCTATGAGAACAATGAAAGCCCTGCCCCCCTTTTACCTAGTGTAAGTCATCTCTTCTCAGATGTGGAATCCAGTCCATAGACCAGACAGATAACAGCAGGGGACAATCTTCTTCCTATGAGAACAATGAAAGCCCTGCCCCCCCTTGACAAGTTTTTCAGCTTTTTCCCTTACCTTAATTGAAGACTGTCCCTCTCTGCAATCTACCTGTACACTCCCTGCTGTTCTAATCTGAGCAGTGTTACATCAGTAAAAGGGGCAGGAGGGGGATATTTTATCATTCAATTACTCTGGAACTACAACTACAGAATTGAAATAACACTCTCCAAAGTCCAAATACTATGATGATTAATTAGAGCTGCTTTTATTATGAAACATTACTATCCCTTTAACTTAATCCAACATTAGAGTGAATGTGTCACATGAGGTAAGTTTATTTTATTTTACAGAGAATTAAACTTGTCCTGTATGTTGTAATGGTCATTTATATGTAAAATAAATATTTTGAGATATTAATGTTTATGCTTTTATATAGTAGTTTAGGATGAAAAAAGACTTGCATCCATCAAGTTCAACCATTTTCCTATTCTTGTTTACCACTGTTGATCCAAAAGAAGCCAAAAAAATATTTATTCAGCAATTTCAAATTCTGCTTTCATTGGGGGAAAAAATCTCTCTTGACTCCAAATGACAATCAGATTTCTCCTTGGATCAATAATCCCTAAATAAATATTAATCCCAATACTAACATATATAGGCCTCTATGTTCTGCTCTTTTAAAAAAGTATCCAGGACCTTTTTAAAGGCATCTAATGTGGCAACCTGGCCAATTATGCTAATTCCCTGCACAATATGCTAATGAGTTATGTTCCAGACCAAATGTACCCCTCACAGGGCTATTAGAAATGCCCCCCCCCCAGTGTGTGGTATCTTCCAATGCTCATTTTTAGCCACTATATAGTATAATATCGGTCCAGCACAGAAGAGCACAAGACTGTGCCACTTACAATTAAAGGTTAATTTCATAATAACTATTTAAATTACAAATAAATGACTGGCTCGGCATACAGGCAGTTTTTAATTCTCTTTAAAACTAATTAAACTTGAAGCAGGTCCACTTTAAAGTGAGTCTATCAACTATCAGCTTTTAAGATAGAATTTTTCAGGCATCCGTAAGAGCAGCGGATCCGGTGAGATCCTCTTCATCAGGGTCATTGACGGATACCTTCAGGTATTTATCAATTATCAGACATGTTTTCCTGTTTTGTATGTATGAGGCAGGGAAATACAATACAAATTTGGATAACGTGTAGCCATTACGGCGATGCACATGTAGGCAGTCTGTGAGGGAGATGCACTAAGGAGTGATAAAGAGGTGTTAAAATGTAGATAACTTCTCCAGTGACATCACTTCCCAGGTCCTATGTTATTTTATGGAGCCAATGCACTAAGATTTCTCTAAATTTGGAGATTTTAGTGCATTGGCTCCATAGAATAAAATAGGAACTGGAGAAGTGATATCACTGGAGAAGTTATCTCCGCTCTGTCACCTCTTTATCACTCATTAGTGCGTAACCGCCCAAGTGTATCTCTAATGACTTAAAGGTAGGCAGGCAATGTAATAAAGCGGTGGGGAATGCAAGCAGGGTACTGGGTTGTATAACTAGGGGCATTAGTAGCAGAAGAAGGGAAGTGGTCATGCCACTCTACAGATCTCTAGTTAGATCTCACCTAGAGTATTGTGTACAGTACTGGAGACCTAGAGTATTGTGTACAGTACTGGAGACCTAGAGTATTGTGTACAGTACTGGAGACCTAGAGTATTGTGTACAGTACTGGAGACCCCATTTCCAGAAGGATATAGATTAGTGTTGAGCGAGCGTGCTCGGCCGATGCTCGGATCGGCTCGAGCATCGCTCTGCTCGGCACATGGCGGTACTCGTCGAGTACCGCCATGTGCTCGCCCGCCATGTTCGGGTGGCGGGGATCTGTGCCGGAAGAGGCACAGATCTGAAGACGCTCCGCTGGACCACCAGGGACTGGAGGTACGGGGGCATTGCGGAGATGAAGGGGGCATTGCGGAGATGAAGGGGGACATTGTGGAAGAGGGGCATAGACTCTATGCCCCTCTTCCACAATGTCCCCCTTCATCTCCGCTATGCCCGTCTTCCACAATGTCCCCCTTCATCTCCGCTATGCCCCTCTTCCACAATGTGCCCCTTCATCTCCGCTAAGCCCCTCTTCCACAATGTCCCCCTTCATCTCCTCTATGCCATAGAGGAGATGAAGGGGGACATTGTGGAAGAGGGGCATAGCGGAGATGAAGGGGCACATTGTGGAAGAGGGGCATAGCGGAGATGAAGGGGGACATTGTGGAAGAGGGGCATAGCGGAGATGAAGGGGGCATAGCGGAGATGAAGGGGGACATTGCGGAGATGAAGGGGGCATTCGGAGATGAAGGGGGCATAGCGGAGATGAAGGGGGGCATTGACCAGGCACCCTCCCCTCATCAGAGCAGGGGGTGCCTGGTATAATGCTCGTGTCGCCCCATTGGATTCAATGGGGCTCGGGTGCTCGGCCGAGCACTCGAGCCTCAGGGGGTGCTCGGTCAGAGCACCCGAGCATCGGGGTGCTCGCTCAACACTAATATAGATACTATAGAGTATTGTGTACAGTACTGGAGACCCCATCTCCAGAAGGATATAGATACTCTAGAGAAAATTCAGAGAAGGGCTACTAAAATGGTGACTGGTTTACAGGAAAAGACGTATCAGGATAGACTAAAGGATATGAACATGTATAGATTGGAGGAGAGGAGAGAGAGAGGGGATATGATAGACACATTCAAATACATGAAGGGATTCAACAAAGTGCAGGAGGGAAGTATATTTAAAAGGAGTAAAAATGTTAGGACAAGAGACCAGGTTTAGATGTAATGTAAGAAAGTTTTACTTCACTGAGAGGGTAGTAGATAAGTGGAATAGCCTACCAACAGAAGTGGTTGAAGTTAATACAGTGATGGAATTTAAGCATGCATGGGATAGGTATAGAGCTGTCCTTAACTTAAGAAAAGACCAAGGACCAAATAAGGTTTGAGTTTTTTACTGTAGGAAAATAGAAGACTAGATGGGCCGAATGGTTCTTATCTACCATCAAATTCTATGTTTCTATGTGTATATCTGAGTCTTCTCCTATAGATTCCATTGGGATCCACCAGACTGCACCAGAAACAATCAGGAAATTGAAGAATACGTGAATGTCCCATTTACAACATGTTTTTTTTAACTCTTTGAGTGCCACAGACACTCAAAAGTTTAAGCATTATTTTTTCCTTTAACACAGCAGCCTCTGTATTCCTAAAATCTCCACGTTCCCTTCACTCCCGGGCCTTATCAGACCTGATGGATTTCCCCCATGAAGCATCTTTCCATTAGTGATCCGAGCCCGGCCCCGTTCTGGAAAAAGTTTAGAGAAAACACAGTAAAGGATCAAACGAGGGCGAGGCAGGAAAGAAGGGTGCAGACTGGGCGCGACCAGCTCCAATAATCTCCTGTCACATTTTATGTTTTTATCACTATTTGTGAATATTTGGAATTTTCTGGGAAGTTTTACAGATTCATGTGTTGGCCGCCGCTGTCTTCACTTATCG
>CM074720.1:7868475-7913475 GCA_037306005.1 Rhinophrynus dorsalis | reverse complement strand
TAGACAGATAGATAGATAGATAGATAGATAGATAGATAGATAGATAGATATGAGATAGATATATATGCAATAGATACAGTAGACAGATAGATATGATATATACGTATAGATACAATGTTAAACAAAAATTTGACACATCAGTCAAGCCATTTGAGGCAAAAAGGTGATTTCTTGTTAAACTTATTTGCATATGCCTACCCAGAATTCCTTGCAGTAGTAACAACACTGCAAAAAAGAAAGTCTTATGGCTTGACTGGTGTGTCAAATTTTTGTTTAACATTTTTGTTTAACATTGTATGTACCACCCACCAAATTCAGGTGGAAGGGGTTTTCATTCACTTTTTTCCCTACCATAACCTTTTCAGAATATATATTTATATATATATATATATATATATATATATATATATATATATATAAATAAATATGTATGAGATAGGTAGATAGATATGCGATAGATTAGATAGATAGATAGATAGATAGTTAGATAGATAGATAGATAGATAGATAGACAGATTGATATGAGTTAACCCTTTGAGTGCCAGAGTGTTACCGAATGCATTGCAAGGAGCGCCCAGCTCTGTATCAGCCGCGGCGCGGGCAGTCTCTACTGCGCATGACTGCAGCACGCGCAGCAGTGTCTACTGCGCATGTCGTGCGTTACACACGAATTAGCGAATTATTATATAGGATAGTTCTAACTGACAGGAAGTTAATTTACTGTGTGTTTACTTCCTGATAGATCTAACTGACAGGAAGTGACTCAGCAGTTTCTATCACATTCTATGGAAAACTGTATGTCACTGACTTTTCTGACCTTCCTCTCCATTAGAATCTAACAGGAAATCTAATTAGAATTTGACCACTAGAGGGCACTGCTAATGTAAAAAAAACATGGGTTTAAATTGTAATATCTCTGGAAATATAAATCTCTCTGCAGTGTGAGTACCCTTATTTTACTTAATAGGAAAATCCCTACAATATATATTTTTTCATAAAAAAAGTTTACTGCTCCTTTAACACAGTGGAAGCATGTTTTACATTCAATCAAAACACCAGACTAATTTCATCACACAGACAACAATGGTGAATACACAACAATGGTGAAGGGATTAGGGAAGTAACACCAAATAAAACCTGGACCAGACAGTGATACACATGCAATGGAAGACCATATGGTGATATCACACAAAAATACAACAATTTAACCGCTGCAGGCCCATGTAAGATTGTAGTCCAAACTATTTCTTAAAACAGAGGCCTAGCATCTGTTACATGTATTACAGATGCACTTGTAATGGACCATAGGCTAATTACAAGTATGTGCTGAATAATATACCTGTATTTAAAGTGATAGTAATGTCTAAAAAAACTTTTTTGCATTTAGAAGAGCTTAAAAAGCTGATCTAAATGCAAAAAAAAAACATATCTCTCAAACCGCTATGGTTTAAGAGATACGGGCGTTTAAAGTTTGATTTCTCCTACTGACAACTGTAAAGCTGTCAGCAGGAGATCCATGTCGGTCGACACGGAGGAGCTTGAGAAGTGCCGGGATCTCGTTACTTACGTGTTCAGGCACACGTTTTAGACCATTCCCATGAAGGGATTCTGTGTAAGTAACAAGATCGCGGCACTTCTCAAGCGCCTCCGTGTCGACCGACACAGATCTCCTGCTGACGGCTTTACAGTTGTCAATAAGAGAAATCAAATTTTAAACGCCCGTATCACTTAAACCATAGCAGTTTGAGAGATACGTTTTTTTGCATTTAGATCAGCTTTTTAAGCTCTTCTAAATGCAAAAAAAAGTTTTTTTAGACATTACTATCACTTTAAATACGTTATACATTTATCTTTTTTTTTATCTCATACCAACGTTTAAATATTTTTAAGGAACATATAGGTATTTCTTATATCTTTCAGTATTTTTGAAAAGGAGTGAATTTGCATATAATAACAAGTATACATGCAAGTATTCTATTATTAAAGAGATAGTAATAGTTCATTTTTACTATCCCCCATGTTGTAGCCCTTTAAAATCAGAATTAAACGAGACCAGCGGCATCTCTCAAACCTTTATGGTTTGATAGATATCCTCATTCAGAGTTCCCTCTCCTTCTCTCTCATCTGAAGTAGGCGTTATAACTGACAACAGGGTAATCCGGTCAGTGAGCAAGTGGTGGCTCTGCAGCAGTGCTGAGATCCCGTTATAGAAACAGAAATCCTTCACTAAAGTGGTCTTCTACGTGTGCTTGGTTTACAAGCACACGTAGAAGACCATTTCAGTGAAGGACTTCTGTTTCTATAATGCGATCTTGGCACTGCTGCAGAGCCGCCACTGGTCCCTGAATCGGATTCCCCTGCTGTCAGCTAGAACTCTGACGTCAGGGGAGAGATAACTTTGAAAGCGGATATCTCTCAAACCACAAAGGTTTGAGAGATGCCTCTAGTCTCGTTTAATTCTGATTTTTAAGGGCTACAGGAGGGGGGATAGTAAAAATGAACTATTACTATCCCTTTAATAACAATACTAGCATGTATACTTGTAATTATATGCAAATTAATATCCCTTTAATGCATATAGGCTTGATAATCAGTCTAAATATTTGTTGCCAATAAATGTTCTGTGTATGCCACTTTACATATAGTTTTAGGTGACTACATATTGTCCCATATTATTTCATACTGGAGAATATAACTTGGCTGCTCGAGTTTCCTTTCATCAAAAATAATCAGGATATTTAAAGGGATAGTAATGTTTCATAATAAAAGCAACTCTAATTAATCATCATAGTATTTGGACTTTGGAGAGTGTTATATCAATTCTGTCAGCGTTGTAGTTCAAGAGTAATTGAATGATAAAGTATCCCCCTCCCACCCCTTTTACTGATGTAACACTGCTCAGCCAGATCAGAAGGGAGGTGCCCAGGTAGACTGCAGAGTGGGACAATCTTCAATTAAGATAAGGGAAAAACCTGAAAAACTTGTCTAGGAAAGCAGGGCTTTCATTGTTCTCATAGGAAGAAGATTGTCCCCTTCTGTTATCTGTCTGGTCTATGGACTGCATTCCACATCTGAGAAGAGATGGCTTACACTAGGTAAAAGGGGCGGGAGGGGAAACTTTGCTTGTGAATATCTCTCAAACCATAAAGGTTTGAGAGATAAGACTTATATCGTTCTTCATGGTTTTTTAATGCCTACAAAATAAAATAAAGATAAAATTAAAGTATTACTATCCCTTTAATCCTCTGAGTGCCAAAGGAGTACTCAACGCATTGCTAACCCTTCTGGTGCTCAAAGGACTAATATTTTTACATATTTCAGTGCAATCTATGAGATTGTTTTACATATTTGAGGGATTAAGTTAGAGAAATTATAGTAATATGTCAGTTTTGGGATTACTCAAACAGTTTCCAAGTTCCTGTTTATTTATTCGCAATGAATGAATGTTTTAGAATCAATATCACATGTTTTCATAATTAATGTCACATGCGCTATATTTTGCTTGTAATATTTGATGATCTCTTTTGCATGACTGAGTCATGTCTCAGCAGATGATATTAGAAGGACACAGCACATATATTATTAGAGACGTCTGTTCCATTATCATTTAATATTGGTACAAACACAGGTGCAATAATTTACCTTTCTACAGATAAATAGGATTAGTTAGACTGATATATTTGAAAACTGCTTCTACTGGATTTATTTTTTAGCAATACATTATAGTTGGACCACTAGTCTGGATTGTGGTGTTTGTAATCCTGTTCAATTCCCCCTTTTCTTCTTTGGACAATAGTCTATATTATAAGTCTGAATTATTTATATTTGGGCAATTTTACTTACTTTTTTCTCTTTTATCCATAGTGCCATCTTTTTACATTTATCTTTTTTAAAATTAATTATGTTACTTTCTTAAAACATAATCCAAAACCTCCTTTTTAATGTATGAGTAAATTGTCCTGTTCAGAGGCCATTTATTTAAAGGGACATTAATGTCCCATAAAACATGCTTAGAGTTTTGTAGAGGTTAAAAAAATAAAAGACATGACACAAATCCTATCTCTCAAACCGCTATGGTCTGAGAGATATCCTCCATTAAAGTTCCCCCCTCCGTACCCTTCTCCTGATGCCAGCTGTAAGCTGACAGCAAGAGTTTCTGATCTGGGGACCGACAAGCGGCTCTTCAGCAGAGCCGCAATACAGTGATTTAAAAAGAAATACTTCTTTGGAAAGGTCTACAAAGTGAGCCTGGTTTACAAGCACACTTTTTAGACCGATCTAAAGAAGTATTTATTTTTAAATCACGCTATTTCGGCTCTGCTGAAGAGTCTGCGCGAGTCGGCCCACAAGGATCTCCTTCTGTCAGCTTAACAGCTGACATTAGGACAAGGGGAACTTTAGTGGAGGATATCTCTCAAACCATAGTGGTTTGAGAGATAGGATTTGTGTCATATCATTTATTTTTTTTAACCTCTACAAAACTCAAAGCATTTTTTATGGTACATTACTGTACATTTAAAGGGCTAGTAATGCCTTGTAGAAGTTGCCACTATATTGTAGATTTAAAAGAAATAAAGTATCTTGAGCAAGTCCCATGTTTGAGAGATATTCACAGCTAAAATTCCCACCTCCCCTTCTCCTGATGTCAGCGCTCTAATGACAGCAGGAGATGGCTGTCCTGGGACCAACCGGCGGCTCTTCAGCAGAGCCGAAATAGCGAAATTTATAAAAGAACTACTTCATTTTTATGGTCTGTAAAGTGTGCCTGGTTTCAATGAAGTAGCGCTTTTTAAATATCGCTATTTTGGCTCTGCAGAAGAGCCTCTTCGAGTCAGCCGATACAGATCTCCTTCTGTCAGTTTTACAGCTGATATCAGGGAAAGTGGGGGTCTTTAGCTGCAACTATCTCTCAAATCATAAAGGTTTGAGAGATGGGACTTGCTCAAGATACGTTATTTTTTTTTTAAAATCTACAATATAGCACAACTTCTCAGCAGATATTACAATCCATTTAATGCTGTTTGTATTGATAGATATGAGAGATTAGTGCCCACCTCTCTTGTATTTGGAAAGGCTGTTATCTAATCTCATCTCATGCACATATAACGCTGGGCAATCAGTGGGAATCCATGAAAAGGGAGGAATGTCTGCTCCCTCAGAGTATATAATTAACACTAGATTTTAGGTCTCAGAAAGTAAATAGAAAGGTTTTACAGATTCTGCATGAATTACAGGGGATTTAAGTCTAAATAACCCCAATTCATTTTCAGTTGTTAGTCTTCATTTACATAACCACTTAAACTGTACACATGTACAGAGGATTTTGAATGTTTGAATCTCTACTGTTCCTCTGAATTCATTCTGCCCTTTTCCATTAAAGCGACAGTAACAATTTATATGTAAAATATATATTGTAGGGATTATCCCCCTGAGTAAAACAAGGGAACTTCCAGTGATGAAAGGTGTTTTATTTAAATGTTATTACAGCTCAAACTTGCATTTTTTTTTAGGTGCAATATCACAGTGGCCTGAAATTGTACAGTGGCGCTGTTGCTACATCATCCTATGGACAGATCTGGTCCCGGGACCATAAATCTACACAGGATGGTGTAGGAATAGTTGTACTGTACAATTTCAGGCCACTGTGATACTGCACTTAAAAAATTCAGGTTTCAGCTGTTATAACTTTGAATAAAACACCTTTCAGTAGGGAGGCACCCTTGTTTTGATCAGTGACATAAACCCTACAACATATATATTTACATTTTAAGTGTTACAATTCCTTTAAACGTCCCACTGATTATCAAGTGCCAGGCCAAATGTAAGAGCTGAGAGGTCTGACATCACAAGAGTAAGAGAAACTGAGAGCAAGGACTCTGCCTGTTGCCGTAGCAACTCAAGATGTAGACTAACACTTTTTTTTAAACCCTTTGAGTGCCAGAGGGGTACACGTTGCGTACCTTTCTGGGGCTCAAAGGGTTAATGTGAAGTAACACCTCCTAATAAGGTTCTTCCTACTTTATTTACTATTACTACAAAAAAAAACTAATTGCCCCTATGAATCCTACCATTGGGCCTTTGTTCATTAAGTGCTGGATGTGATGTCCTTGGGGGCAGACATGATAAATGGTAGCAGGACCATAGGACATAGACTCCGCCCACTGCACATAGTAATCTTAACCCTTTAAGAACCAGAGGGGTGCGAAACGCATAGACTTGTGCTCTCGGCCTGCTTCAGTTTATAAAAAAACCAACAGTAAATGTCATGGCCGCCCCCAAGACTGATTTAACATGTTATCGACTGAACAAAAGCACTAAAAAATGAACAGGGCCCATCAGGATTTCATGTCCACAGTAAGGTAAGTGGATTTTACTATTACGTGGTGTTACTTCTTTAACAATCTTTCAATCTTATTTATCAACAGTAAAAGGAATCAAAAGTAAAGAGGGAGAGACCACAGGACTGTGCCAGCAGTGCCAATCCCTCCGGGCACGATCCTAAACTAAACACCTTCTGATAAGGATCTGCGCCAGCTCACACCTGCACCCACCCAGCCCAGATCTTTGTGTGTAGATAACCCGCACACTCCTCGTGGCTTGGCTTTACTGTCGGGGGAGGTGTGGCACTTCTTAACCCCTGCACTCCCACAGCACTGATGTTCAGCTGCTTTTATTTGATGCACTAAGATCTAGAGCAATCGCGAAGCAAACAGACGGCACTACAGGGGCAAAATTAGATTTTATTAGAAATGAAGTCAAGGCATTACAGAATAACATTACTACTAGTGATGAGCGAGCATGCTCGGCCGATGCTCGGATCGGCTCGAGCATCGCTCTGCTCGGCACATGGCGGTACTCGTACGAGTACCGCATGTGCTCGCCCGCCATGTTCGGGTGGCGGGGATCTGTGCCGAAGGAGGCACAGATCTTACAGACGCTCCGCTGGACCACCAGGGACTGGAGATAGGGGACATGTGGAGATGGAAGGGGGCATTGCGGAGATGAAGGGGGACATTGCGGAGATGAAGGGGGACATTGTGGAAGGGGGACATTGTGGAAGGGGGGCATTGTGGAAGGGGGGCATTGTGGAGATGAAGGGGGCATTGCGGAGATGAAGGGGGGCATTGACCAGGCACCCTCCCCTCATCAGAGCAGGGGGTGCCTGGTGTAATGCTCGAGTCCTCCCATTGAATTCAATGGGGCTCGGGCCTCCGGGGGTGCTCGGTCAGAGCACCCGAACCCCCGAGCATCGGGGTGCTCGCTCAACACTAATTACTACAATACAATGCAATACTCATTTCCAGTAGAATGGTATGCGCTGTCTAGATAAAAACAATCTAAATTTAATGCAGAGAGGGCCATGAGTAAAAAGATTAATAAAATATTTTTGGCTGCCCCACAAACGAACAAGAAGATGAGGTTGCTGAACAGGGAGACCAGTTGACGTCTAAGTGATCCCATGAGTATCCTAACAAGTGAAGCCAACCTTGAGGAATGAGGAATAAGTGTGATGTAGGACGCAAGGTGCAAAGAAGGAGAAAGAGAATTGAGGGTGGGAGTGAATAAATGGGGAAAAGAAAGAAAAAAAAAACAAAAAAACATTAAATGGTCATCCCGGAGCAAGAAAAGTCGTCACTATGAAAAATAAAGAGAGAAGGTTATAATACATTACCGGCGATTGAATGCGCGTGAGCACCAAAAGTCTCGATGATGGTCACCACCAGGCCCATTATTCTACAAAATTGGGGATTGAATTGGTGGCAATGCATACCTCCCAAGTCTCACTCTTTAGGAGGTATTAGGGGTCCATACCTCCCAAGTGTCCCTCTTTAGGAGATATTAGGGGTCCATACCTCCCAAGTGTCCCTCTTTAGGAGATATTAGGGGTCCATACCTCCCAAGTGTCCCTCTTTAGGAGATATTAGGGCTCTGTACCTCCCAAGTGTCCCTCTTTAGGAGATATTAGGGGTCCAGACCTCCCAAGTGTCCCTCTTTAGGAGATATAAGGAGTCCGTACCTCCCAAGTGTCCCTCTTTAGGAGATATTAGGGGTCCAGACCTCCCAAGTGTCCCTCTTTAGGAGATATTAGGGGTCCAGACCTCCCAAGCGTCCCTCTTTAGGAGATATTAGGGGTCCATACCTCCCAGGTGTCCCTCTTTAGGAGGGACAGACCTTCTTTCAGACCCAAATTCCTCTGTCCCTCTTTCCCACCCTGTGTCCCTGTGTGTAGGAGATCAGACTGTGTGGTGTGTATATAAGTGTATCACCCTGGTGTCCCTGTGTTTAGGAGATCAGACTGTGTGGTGTGTATATAAGTGTATCCCCCTGGTGTCCCTGTGTTTAGGAGATCAGACTGTCTGGTATGTATATAAGTGTATTACCCTGGTGTCCCTGTGTTTAGGAGATCAGACTGTGTGGTGTGTATAGAAGTGTATCACCCTGGTGTCCCTGTGTTTAGGAGATCAGACTGTCTGGTATGTATATAAGTGTATCACCCTGGTGTCCCTGTGTGTAGGAGATCAGTCTGTGTGGTGTGTATATAAGTGTATCACCCTGGTGTCCCCGTGTGTAGGAGATCAGACTGTGTGGTGTGTATATAAGTGTATCACCCTGGTGTCCCTGTGTGTAGGAGGTCAGACTGTGCGGTGTGTATAGAAGTGTATCACCCTGGTGTCCCTGTGTGTAGGAGATCAGACTGTGTGGTGTGTATATAAGTGTATCACCCTGGTGTCCCTGTGTTTAGGAGATCAGACTGTGTGGTGTGTATATAAGTGTATCCCCCTGGTGTCCCTGTGTTTAGGAGATCAGACTGTCTGGTATGTATATAAGTGTATTACCCTGGTGTCCCTGTGTTTAGGAGATCAGACTGTGTGGTGTGTATAGAAGTGTATCACCCTGGTGTCCCTGTGTTTAGGAGATCAGACTGTCTGGTATGTATATAAGTGTATCACCCTGGTGTCCCTGTGTGTAGGAGATCAGTCTGTGTGGTGTGTATATAAGTGTATCACCCTGGTGTCCCCGTGTGTAGGAGATCAGACTGTGTGGTGTGTATATAAGTGTATCACCCTGGTGTCCCTGTGTGTAGGAGGTCAGACTGTGCGGTGTGTATAGAAGTGTATCACCCTGGTGTCCCTGTGTGTAGGAGATCAGACTGTGTGGTGTGTATATAAGTGTATCACCCTGGTGTCCCTGTGTGTAGGAGATCAGACTGTGTGGTGTGTATATAAGTGTATCACCCTGGTGTCCCTGTGTTTAGGAGATCAGACTGTGTGGTGTGTATATAAGTGTATCACCCTGGTGTCCCTGTGTGTAGGAGATCAGACTGTGTGGTGTGTATATAAGTGTATCACCCTGGTGTCCCTGTGTGTAGGAGATCAGACTGTGTGGTGTGTATATAAGTGTATCACCCTGGTGTACCTGTGTTTAGGAGATCAGACTGTGTGGTGTGTATAGAAGTGTATCACCCTGGTGTCCCTGTGTGTAGGAGGTCAGACTGTGTAGTGTATATATAAGTGTATCACCCTGGTGTCCCTGTGTGTGTAGGAGATCAGACTGTGCGGTGTGTATATAAGTGTATCACCCTGGTGTCCCTGTGTTTAGGAGATCAGACTGTGTGGTGTATATATAAGTGTATCACCCTGGTGTCCCTGTGTTTAGGAGATCAGACTGTGTGGTGTGTATATAAGTGTATCAACTTGCTCCACAGCAATAAAACTCACATTAATGTGCAGGGAGAGTGTAACACTGTATTATATCACACAGAACATTCAGTGCTGCAGGGATAACGTAACATTGTATTACATCACACAGAGCATTCAGTGCTGCTGGGATAGTGTAACATTGTATTACATCACACAGCAAATTCAGTGATGCAGGGATAGTGTAACATTGTATTACATAACACAGAGCATTCATTGCTGCAGGGATAGTGTACCATTGTATTACATCACACAGAGCATTCAGTGCTGCTGGGATAGTGTAACATTGTATTACATCACACAGCAAATTCAGTGATGCAGGGATAGTGTAACACTGTATTACATCACACAGAGCATTCAGTGCTGCAGGGATAGTGTAATATTGTATTACATCACAGAGAACATTCAGTGCTGCAGGGATAGTGTAACACTGTATTACATCACAGAGAACATTCAGTGCTACAGGGATAGTGTAATATTGTATTACATCACAGAGAACATTCAGTGCTGCAGGGATAGTGTAACATTGTATTACATCACACAGAGCATGCAGTGCTGCAGGGATAGTGTAACATTGTGTTACATCACACAAAGCATTCAGTGCTGCAGGGAGAGTGTAACATTGTATCACATAGAACAGAGCATTCAGTACTGCAGGGATAGTGTAACATTGTATCACATCACACAGAGCATTCAGTACTGCAGGGATAGAGTAACACTGTATTACATCACACAGAACATTCAGTGATGCAGGGATAGTGTAACATTGTATTACATCACACAGAGCATTCAGTACCGCAGGGATAGTGTAACATTGTATTAAATCACACAGAACATTCAGTGCTGCAGGGATAGTGTAACATTGTATTACATTACACAGAGCATTCAGTACTTCAGGGATAGTGTAACATTGTATTACATCACACAGAACATTCATTCCTGTAGGGATAGTGTAACATTGTATTACATCACACAGAGCATTCAGTGCTGCAGGGAGAGTGTAACATTGTATCACATCACACAGAGCATTCAGTACTGCAGGGAGAGTGTAACACTGTATTACATCACACAGAGCATTCAGTACTGCAGGGAGAGTGTAACACTGTATTACATCACACAGAGCATTCAGTGCTGTAGGGAGAGTGTAACATTGTATTATATCACACAGAACATTCATTGCTGTAGGGATAGTGTAACATTGTGTTACATCACACAGAACATTCAGTGCTGCAGGGATAGTGTAACATTGTATTACATCACACAGAGTACTCAGTGCTGCAGGGATAGTGTAACATTGTATTCCATCACACAGAACATTCATTGCTGTAGGGATAGTGTAACATTGTATTACATTACACAGAGCATTCAGTGCTGCAGGGAGTGTGTAACATTGTATTACATCACACAGATCATTCAGTACTGCAGGGATAGTATAACATTGTATCACATCACACAGAGCATTCAGTACTGCAGGGATAGTGTAACATTGTATTACATCACACAGAACATTCAGTGCTGCAGGGATAGTGTAAAATTGTATTACATCACACAGAACATTCATTGCTGTAGGGATAGTGTAACATTGTGTTACATCACAAAGAACATTCAGTGCTGCAGGGATAGTGTAACATTGTATTACATCACACAGAGTACTCAGTGCTGCAGGGATAGTGTAACATTGTATTACATCACACAGAACATTCATTGCTGTAGGGATAGTGTAACATTGTATTACATTACACAGAGCATTCAGTGCTGCAGGGAGTGTGTAACATTGTATTACATCACACAGATCATTCAGTACTGCAGGGATAGTATAACATTGTATCACATCACACAGAGCATTCAGTACTGCAGGGAGAGTGTAACATTGTATTACATCACACAGAGCATTCAGTGCTGCAGGGATAGTGTAACATTGTATTACATCACACAGAGCATTCAGTGCTACAGGGAGAGTGTAACATTGTATTACATCACACAGAGCATTCAGTGCTGTAGGGAGAGTGTAACATTGTATCACATAGAACAGAACATTCATTGCTGTAGGGATAGTGTAACATTGTGTTACATCACACAGAACATTAAGTGCTGCAGGGATAGTGTAACACTGTATTACATCACACAGAGCATTCAGTGCTGCAGGGAGTGTGTAACATTGTATTACATCACACAGAACATTCAGTACTGCAGGGATAGTATAACATTGTATCACATCACACAGAGCATTCAGTGCTGTAGGGATAGTGTAACACTGTATTATATCACACAGAGCATTCAGTGCTGTAGGGATAGTGTAACATTGTATTACATCACACAGAGCATTCAGTGCTGCAGGGATAGTGTAACATTGTATTACATCACACAGAGCATTCAGTGCTGCAGGGATAGTGTAACATTGTGTTACATCACACAGAGCATTCAGTGCTGCGGGGATAGTGTAACATTGTATTACATCACACAGAGCATTCAGTTCTGCAGGGATAGTGTAACATTGTATTACATCACACAGAGCATTCAGTGATGCAGAGATAGTGTAACATTGTATTACATCACACAGAGCATTCAGTACTGCAGGGATAGTGTAACATTGTATTACATCACACAAAGCCTTCAGTGCTGCAGGGAGAGTGTAACATTGTATTACACCACACACAGCATTCAGTGATGCAGGGATAGTGTAACATTGTATTATATCACACAGAACAGTCATTGCTGTAGGGATAGTGTAACATTGTGTTACATCACACAGAGCATTCAGTGCTGCAGGGATAGTGTAACATTGTATTACATCACACAGAGCATTCAGTGATGCAGGGATAGTGTAACATTGCATTACATCACACAGAGCATTCAGTACTGCAGGGATAGTGTAACATTGTGTTACATCACACAGATCACTCAGTGATGCAGGGCTAGTGTAACACTGTATTACATCACACAGAGCATTCAGTGCTGCAGGGATAGTGTAACATTGTATTACATCACACAGAGCATTCAGTGCTGCAGGGATAGTGTAACATTGTGTTACATCACACAGAGCATTCAGTACAGCAGGGATAGTGTAACATTGTGTTACATCACACAGAACATTCAGTGCTGCAGGGATAGTGTAACATTGTATTACATCACACAGATCATTCAGTACTGCAGGGAGAGTGTAACATTGTATTACATCACACAGAGCATTCAGTGATGCAGGGAGAGTGTAACATTGTATTACATCACACAAAGCCTTCAGTGCTGCAGGGAGAGTGTAACATTGTATTACACCACACACAGCATTCAGTGATGCAGGGATAGTGTAACATTGTATTACATCACACAGAACATTCAGTGCTACAGGGATAGTGTAACATTGTATCACCTGCTTTCACTGACAAAAACCTCTCTAAAAACAGACATTCTGGGAGAACAAACCTAAAAGTGTAAAAAAAAAAGTATAGGTGATTTGACAACATATCATGCACTTTGGCTTGTAAAGTATAAAAGGAGGTTGACTGTCCCTTTAACTAGGAAAAGTCTATGCTTTAACAAATGCATGTTATATATTTATGTAATACTAGGTTGAAGCCCATCATTCGATGGGGGAGTGGGACAGCAGTGGTATTGCGGTGATCCCTGGGCGTGCCGCTCTACCTCTGCTTTTCTCTTCAATGTCTGTACTGTGCATGACAAAAGCTCGCACAGCTGTCTCTACTACGCATAACAGTTTCTGACAAACATCCTAGCAAATTATTATATCGGACAACTAGCAATGTGGGACGGCGTTGCCCGTCATATTATTTACACAGAGAGACATTGTGTGAAACAGAAATATGCAGTGTTACAGACACGCACTTAAAGAGACAGATCGTGTCACACACTGTGAAACACATACATACAGAGACACACACATACATGACGTATGTCACATATGTAGACAGTGTGTGACAGACGCAGTAGTGATGTAGATATGCTGATAAGAGTTGTAAAAAATGTTTTAATTGCAGCTCTTCAGCTTGATGAATAAGGCCCTGTATCCTTACAGTTGAAGTGAGTGTGCTGTGTTACTTGATGAATAAGACCCTGTATCCTTACAGTTGAAGTGAGTGTGCTGTGTTACTTGATGAATAAGGCCCTGTATCCTTACAGTTGAAGTGAGTGTGTTGCGTTACTTGGTGATTAAGGCCCTGTATCCTTACAGTTGTAGTGAGTGTGCTGTGTTACTTGATGAATAAGGCCCTGTATCCTTACAGTTGAAGTGAGTGTGCTGTGTTACTTGGTGAATAAGGCCCTGTATCCTTACAGCTGAAGTGAGTGTGCTGTGTTACTTGATGAATAAGGCCCTGTATCCTTACATTTGAAGTGAGTGTGCTGTGTTACTTGGTGAATAAGGCCCTGTATCTTTACAGTTGAAGTCAGTGTGCTGTGTTACTTGATGAATAAGGTACTGTATCCTTACAGTTGAAGTCAGAGTGCTGTGTTACATGATGAATAAGGCCCTGTATCCTTACAGTTGAAGTCAGTGTGCCGTGTTACTTGATGAATAAGGCCCTGTATCCTTACAGTTGAAGTCAGTGTGCTGTGTTACTTGATGAATAAGGCCCTGTATCCTTACAGTTGAAGTCAGTGTGCTGTGTTACTTGATGAATAAGGCCCTGTATCCTTACAGTTGAAGTCAGTGTGCCGTGTTACTTGATGAATAAGGCCCTGCATCCTTACAGTTGAATTGAGTGTGCTGTGTTACTTGATGAATAAGGCCCTGTATCCTTATAGTTGAAGTCAGTGTGCTGTGTTACTTGTAGATGGTCACAGTGAAAAAATGTTTGTGAGTAAAGGAATAATTTAGATTACAGCAGTGGATACTGCAGTACATTTGAAGAAATAGGTTGGCAGACAGAGGGTTAAGTGACAGATGCAGTGATAGATAATGTAATAGTGATGTGGGAGTAAAATGGTGAGATTGGGACTATGGATAAATGGCAAGGGGATAGGTGAGTGGGGATGACAAGGGAGGAGGAGATGAGAGATCGAGGAGAAGAGGGACAGTGAAGTGTTACAGTAAAGTAATGAGTGAGGCGGAGAAATGACTATACATAGACAGTGAAGTAGACATGAAATACAGGGCTGTAGGGTTACTGCATTATACACACCTAGTGTAGCAGCTGGTTGGAGTGAAGCACTTGTGAGAGTGGTACACAACACATTGCTGTGTAATGAGTTGTATAGTCCTCTGGCAGTGAAAGGAATATGTGACACATGTTGGGCACTCCTTGCATTAGTGGGCTGTGGTGGTCAGCTGGGACAGAATCGGATTATATGTCCATGGGCCATAGGCAAGGGGTCAATAGAGGGACCCCTAACAGCTAATAGGCTTCAAAACAGGAAGGCTCATATACTAAGGAAAGTGGTGGAATTTTGTGGAAAAGTAACAGCAGTACAGGGAACAATACCCATTTATTTTAATGTGCGTTTTAACGTCTTCAACGCTAGAGAGGTCAGCAAAGCATTGTATTTGTTCTGTATGGTACAGATGAATTGTTCCTCTTTGTGTTAGTACATCAGCCTCACAGATCACAGTGCACAGTCAACTGCTGCAAGAGCCAAAAGTATAAATGGGTTTAGATTAATGGGGTAAGAGTATAACTGTATGGGCCTTATGTATCAAGATAAAGGGTGCAACTCAAAAAAAACTGACACCATAGGGTTGAATTGAAAATTCAGGAAAATCGTGTTGACATAAATGGAGCTTTAACCCCTTGAATGCTACAATGGTCCCCAACGCGTTGCTTTGGCAATATGTTTGCACTGTCTGTAGCGTTCATGGAATTAATAGTCTCATTGAAATCAATGGACATTTTAAAAGAAATCAGTTTAACCCTGTGGGCAACTTGTGAGTAAGGAGTGGGCTGCACAATACCCAAATGTGGAAGCTTTCCAAACAGATTTTAACCCTTTGCGTGACAGAGGTACGCAGAGCAATGTGCTGCATATCATCTCTGGTACTCCAAGGGTTAATGGGCTTAACCTTCTAAGTGCCAGAGAGGTATCCAAGGCATTGCAACAGCACTCAAATGGTTAAATTTAAACAAAGTGAGTCCATCAGCCCCAGTTCTTAGCATGGAAACTGAAGATCTGTGTGTTCTAACCTATTCCCCAGCTGACTCTGAGTGTCCCAGTGTGTCTTTGAAAGAAGTGATCAATGTGTGGCTCCCCAGCAAAATGGGAGCTGCTGGTTGGTGGGTTGTAGTATTGTGCCATGAGTTGTTTACTGTAGGAGTTGTAAGTCGAGAGAAGTGATGTAGCAGTAGGTGAGTTGTGGAGGAGAGGGCTAACCCTCTGACTGCCAGAGGGGTACGCATTGCAATGTATGCGTACCCCTCTGACACTCAAAGGGTTAAGGTAGGCTGACCAGATCTCACCTTTAATAGGAAATAGCCATTTTGCATTACTTCACTGAAATGAAAGCAGTCCTGCAGTATGTATTTTTCCTATGCGTCCCCAGTTAAAGGTGAGGTCTGGTCAGCCTAGGTTAAGACTGATGTTGGGGGCAGGCTAACTGTTCCTTACAGCCGCCCCTGTGTGTGTGTGGCAGGGGACACAGGTTTTCTCTCTTATATATATACACTACCAATGTGGGACGGTGTTGGGCGCACGTGTGTGAAATGTAGACACACTGATAAACACAGACATATGCAACACACAGGCAGACACATACACACAGTGAGCGGCAGAGACATGCAAAAGACATGCACACACACACCGGAGATGCACACATGCACACAAATATGTAACAGAGATGTACACACACACACACACGCAACATATATGCTCAGAAACACATGCGTGCATGAGTTGTGCACCCCTCTGGCACTCAAATGGTTAATGTATAGAGAGGCATGTCAGAGATAAATAGCAGTGGGAAGTGTATTCATACCTGGGAACTTTGACGTGTGGAGTCCCTGGAAGGGAATTATGTGGTGCTGGTGTGGAGAGAGCAATGGGGCAATTTGGGTTAAAAGTGGGTGGGGCTTAATCACGAGTAGGGGCGGGGCTTAACAGAAATGTGGAAAAGTGTTAGTAATAGGCTGGGGAAGGAGGAGAAGTGGGAGGGGAATGCAAGTTTACAGTGTGAGGGGTTTAAACACACTCCCTGAGGGGTAAAACTTGATACACAACCCTGTGGCAGTCAGTGGGTTAAGTGTGAATCTGATGGCTGTCTGTCCTGTGTCTTGCATGGCAAATGATGACAGTGAAGAAGTAATTCAGCAATGAGGGCCTATTTTAATCCTTTGAGTGCCATTTTGTTCCCCTGGTGCTGTAGCACCCTTCAGTAGCTGTAGTACAGGTCCTGCTGAGGCCACTGGGAGTAAGGGTGAGTGACTGTGTGTCAGCCATCTTTCTTTCTGGCTTTGTGTGTGTGTTTGGTGCTGCGTGAGTGGGGCATGTGTGTGTAACACCTGGGAACTTTTACTTGTGGAGTCCCTCATGTGGTGCTGATGTGGAGAGAGCAATGGGGCAATCTGATGGCTGTCTGTCCTGTGTCTTGCATGGCAAATGATGACAGTGAAGAAATAATTGAGCAATGAGGACCTACCTTCACCCTTTGAGTGCCATTTTGTTCCTCAGTGGCTGTAGTACAGGTTCTGCTGAGGCCACTGGGAGTCAGGGTGAGTGACTGTGTGTCAGCCATATTTCTTTCTGGCTTTTGTGTGTGTGAGTGGGGCATGTGTGTGTGTGTGGTGCTGTGTGAGTGGGGCATGTGTATGTGTGTGTGTGTCTGGTGCTGTGTGAGTGGGGCATGTGTGTGAGTTTGGTGCTGTGTGAGTGGGGCATGTGTGTGAGTGTGTGTGGTGCTGTGTGAGTGGGGCATGTGTGTGTTTGTCTGTGGTGTAGGAGCAAGTGGCGGCCATATTGTTTTTTTCTGACTTTGCTAGTGGTGGGCGGGCTGCATAGTGGGGGTGGGACAACTCCCTTCGGCCACTGCAATTGGTGTGAAAATCACACCCCCATTGAATCACCCAATGGGAACAGTAACCCCTCCTTATTGCCACCACTGGGTGTGTGTGTCTCCTGAGGAGACATAAATTATGCAATGAGCCTTTCTCTTTTATATATATAGATTAGTTGAACTTGACTGTCACCTTTGTATCCGACTATTGAAAAGTCATTCAAAATGCTCCATATATCATATTAGCCAAAAGTCCAGTCCGATGTATGGTTTAGTGCTGCCCATATGCTAATTAACCCTTTGAATGCCAGGTAGATATGCAAGGCATTGCAAAAACAATGTGTTCAAACGGTGTTCAAATGCATTCAAACGGTTAAGCTCTGTGCTATACTGAGAATTTAATCGTCATATGGTTCAGCACTCAGACAGTTCATCATACAGAGATAAAAGAATCAATGTCTCCTAAATTAGCAGTTCCCAGCCCGTTCCACAGGGGGCACACTAACAGGACAGGTATTGAGGGTTTGCTTGCTTGTTCACAGGTGAGTCAATTAGAGAATACATCATTTTATTAACCTTTTGAGTGCCAGAGGGGTACGCAAAGCATTGCAATGCAACACAATCAGGAAACCTTAAAGGGGATATATCACCCCAGCTAAAGTCCACCCCTCCTAATTAGGCCTCGAGCGATAAGCTTAACAATCAAACCGTTATGTAAAATAAAGACCGCGCTAGTCTAAAGTCCTACCTCAGCTGACACTGACGGTCAGGCAACAAAGCAGACATCTTTGCTTACAGACGTCTGCCCACCTGCGCCGTCAGTACCGGTCTTCTCTAGGGCATTGCATGGTACCTTAACCCTTTGAGTGCCAGAGGGGTACGCAACGCGTTGCTAAGCAATGTGTTGTGTACCCCTCTGGCACTCAAAGGGTTAAGGTATCAGAAGGGAGTGACGGCGCAGGCGCACAGGTGCCTCTAGAGGGCTGTTGTCTGGCCTTCAGTGTCGGCTGAGGAAGTACATTTGACTAACCCGTCTTTATTCTACTTAACTGTTTGATTGTTATGCTTAAAGGAGCAGTAAACTTTTATTTTATGAAAACACATATTGTACAGAGCATTTCCTGCTGAATAAAACAAGGTCACTCCCATACCTCCCAAGTGTCCCTCTTTAGGAGGGACAGTCCCTCTTTTATACCCAAATCCCTCTGTCCCTCTTTCCCACCCTAATGTCCCTCTTTTTAGGAGATCAGATTATGTGGTGTGTATATAAAAGTGCATCACATTGCTCCACAGCAATAAAACTCACACTAATGTTTGTTTAAATGTAAGTATATATGCTTATAAATTAGTCTGTGTAAATAAAACACTTTGGTCTTTTTATAAATCATTTATTAGGTTACACA
The DNA here is from genome assembly GCA_037306005.1 of Rhinophrynus dorsalis. Lineage (NCBI taxonomy): Eukaryota > Metazoa > Chordata > Amphibia > Anura > Rhinophrynidae > Rhinophrynus > Rhinophrynus dorsalis. The sequence continues at coordinate 7,894,441 of CM074720.1, read as the reverse complement.
AGGAGGTGTCAATAGGTCGTGAAATGGCCTAAAAAATCATTGGTAATGCCCCGCCCAGCAGTCACGCCCCCTAAAACACAAGTGTCCCTCTTTGAAAATTTGAAATGTTTGGAGGTATGCACACCCACTGCTGTCAGATGAATTATTCAAAATTATAGCAGTTCAAATAATCAGGAAGTGAATTTACTGTGTTTACTTCCTGATAGTTCTAACTGACAGGAAGTGAATTTACTGTGATTACTTCCTGATAGTTCTGACAGGAAGTGACAGGCAGTTTCTATCACATTCTATGGAGAGCTGTATGCCACTGACTTTCCTGACTTTCCTCTCCATTAGAATCTAACAGAAAAACTAATTAGAATTTGAGGGCACTGCTAATGTAAAAAACATGGGTTTAAACTATAATAACTCTGGAAATATAAATCGCTAGGCACTGGGAGTACCCTTATTTTACTCAATAGGAAAATCCCTACAATATATATCTTATATCTATATATATAAAAGAGAAATGCTCATTGCATAATTTATGTCTCCTCAGGAGACACACACACACACACAGTGGCGGCAATAAGGAGGAGTTACAGCTCCCATTGGGTGATTCAATGGGGGCGTGATTTTCCCACCAATTGCAGTGGCCGATGGCCACTGCTATTGGTGTGAAAAATCATGCAGAGAGTTGGCCCTCCCCCACTATGCAGCCCGCCCACCACTATCAAAGTCAGAATAAAACAAAATGGCTGACACTTGCTCCTACACCACAGGCAAACAAACACATGCCCCACTCACACAGCACCAAACACACACACACACATGCCCCACTCACACACACACATGCCCCACTCACACAAAAGCCAGAAAGAAATATGGCTGACACACAGTCACCCTGACTCCCAGTGGCCTCAGCAGGACCTGTACTACAGCCATGGAGGAACAACATGGCACTCATAGGGTTAAGGTAGGTCCTCATTGCTCAATTATTTCTTCACTGTCATCATTTGCCATAGAGCACAGAGGACAGACAGCCATCAGGTACACACTTAACCCACTGACTGCCACAGGGTTGTGTATGAAGATTTACCCCTCAGGGAGTGTGTTCAAACCCCTCACACTGTAAACTTGCATTTCCCTCCCACTTCTCCTCCTTCCCCAGCCTATTACTAACACTTTTTCCACATTTCTATTAAGCCCCACCCCCTACTCGCAATTAAGCCTCGCCCACTTTTAACCCAAATTGCCCCATTGCTCTCACCACATCAGCACCTCATGAGGGACTCCACAAGTAAAAGTTCCCAGGTATTACACACACATGCCCCACTCACACAGCACCAAACCATAACTCCCAAGTGTCCCTCTTTAGGAGGGACAGCCCTCTTTTTGACCCAAATCCCTCCATCCCTCTTTCACACCCTGATGTCCCTCTTTTTAGGAAACCTGATTGTGTGGTGTGTATATAAGGGTATCACATTGCTCCACAGCAATAAAACTCACATTATTGTTTGTTTAAACATCAGTATATGTGTTTATAAATTAGTCTGTGTAAATAAAAACCTTTGGTCTTGTTACAAGTCATTTATTAGGTTACACAAGGAGGTGTCAATAGGTCATGAAATAGCCTAGAAATTCTCGCTGATGCCCTGCCCACCAGCCACACCTCCAGCCACTCCCCCTAAAACACAAGTGTCCCTCTTTGGCAATTTGAAATGTTGGGAGGTATGCCAAACACACACAATGCCAGAAAGAAATATGGCTGACACACACACACAGTCACTCACCCTGACTCCCAGTGACCTCAGCAGGGCCTGTAGTACAGCACCAGGGGAACAAAATGGCACTCAATGGGTTAAGGTAGGCCCTCATTGCTGAATTACTTCTTCACTGTCATTTGCCATGCAAGACACAGGACAGACAGCCATCAGGTACACAATTAATCCACTGACTGCCACAGGGTTGTGTATCAAGTTTTACCCCTCAGGGAGTGTGTTCAAACCCCTCACACTGTAAACTTGCATTTCCCTCCCACTTCTCCTCCTTCCCCAGCCTATTACTAACACTTTTCCACATTTATGTTAAGCCCCACCCCCTACTCGTGATTAAGCCCCACCCACTCTTAAACCTGATTGTCCCATTTGTGTCTCCACATCAGCATCACCTGACTCCCCTCCAGGGACTCCAAAAGTCAATGTTCCCAGGTATGAACACACTTCCCACTGCTATTTAACTCTAACATGGCTCTCTATACCTTAACCATTTGAGTGCCAGAGGGGTGCACAACTCATGCGCGCATGTGTTTCTGCGCTTATATGTTGCGTGCATGTGTACATCTCTGTTACATATGTGTGTGCATGTGTGCATCTCCGGTGTGTCTGTGTGTGTGCATGTCTTTTGCATGTCTCTGCCGCTCACTGTGTGTATGTGTCTGCCTGTGTGTTGCATATATCTGTGTTTATCAGTGTGTCTACATTTCACACACGTTCGCCCAACGGTCATAACATGACGGGCAATGCCTCCCACATTGGTAGTGTGTATATATGAGAGAGAAAACCTGCATCCCCTGCCACACACACCCAGGGGCGGCTGTAAGGAACAGTTAGCCTGCCCCCAACATCAGTCTTAACCTAGGCTGACCAGACCTCACCTTTAACCGGGGACGCATAGGAAAAATGCATACTGCAGGACTGCTTTCATTTCAGTGAAGTACTGCAAAATGGCTATTTCCTATGTGTCCCCGGTTAAAGGTGAGATCTGGTCAGCCTACCTTAACCTTTTGGGTGTCAGAGGGGTACGCATACATTGCAATGCATTGCTTACCTCTCTGGCACTCAAAGGGTTAGCCCTCTCCTCCACAACTCACCTACTGCTACATCACTTCTCTCGACTTACAACTCCTACTGTAAACAACTCATGGCACAATACTATAACCCACCAACCAGCAGCTCCCATTTTGCTGGGGAGCCACACATTGATCACTTCTTTCAAAGACACACTGGGACACTCAGAGTCAGCTGGGGAATAGGTTAGAGCACACAGATCTTCAGTTTCCATGCTAAGAACTGGGGCTGATGGACTCACTTTGTTTAAATTTAACCATTTGAGTGCTGTTGCAATGCCTTGGATACCTCTCTGGCACTCAGAAGGTTAAGCCCATTAACCCTTGGAGTACCAGAGATGATATGCAGCACATTGCTCTGCGTACCTCTGTCACGCAAAGGGTTAATATCTGTTTGGAAAGCTTCCACATTTGGGTATTGTGCAGCCCACTCTTTCCTCACAAGTGGCCCACAGGGTTAAACTGATTTCTTTTAAAATGTCCATTGATTTCAATGAGACTATTAATTCCATGAACGCTACAGACAGTGCAAACATATTGCCAAAGCAACGCGTTGGGGACCATTGTAGCATTCAAGGGGTTAAAGCCCCATTTATGTCAACACGATTTTCCTGAATTTTCAATTCAACCCTATGGTGTCAGTTTTTTTTGAGTTGCACCCTTTATCTTGATACATAAGGCCCATACAGTTATACTCTTACCCCATTAATTTAAACCCATTTATACTTTTGGCTCTTGCAGCAGCTGACTGCGCACTGTGATCTGTGAGGCTGATGTACTAACACAAAGAGGAACAATTCATCTGTACCATACAGAACAAATACAATGCTTTGCTGACCTCTCTAGCGTTGAAGACGTTAAAACGCACATTAAAATAAATGGGTATTGTTCCCTGTACTGCTGTTACTTTTCCACAAAATTCCACCACTTTCCTTAGTATATGAGCCTTCCTGTTTTGAAGCCTATTAGCTGTTAGGGGTCCCTCTATTGATCCCTTGCCTACGGCCCATGGACATATAATCCGGTTCTGTCCCAGCTGACCACCACAGCCCACTAATGCAAGGAGTGCCCAACATGTGTCACTTAACCCTTTCACTGCGAGAGGACTATACAACTCATTACACAGCAATGTGTTGCATACCTCTCTCACACTCAGAGTTAAAGTGCTTCACTCTAACCAACTGCTACACTATGTCTGTATAATGCAGTAACCCTACAGCCCTGTATTTCATGTCTACTTCACTGTCTATGTATGGTCATTTCTCCCCCTCACCCATTACTTTACTGTAACACTGCACTGTCCCTCTTCTCCTCAATCTCTCATCTCCCCCTCCCTTGTCACCCCCACTCACCTATCCCCTTGCCATGCATCCATAGTCCCAATCTCACCATTTTACTCCCACATCACTATTACATTATCTATCACTGCATCTGTCACTTAACCCTCTGTCTGCCAACCTATTTCTTCAAATGTACTGCAGTATCCACTGCTGTAATCTAAATTATTCCTTTACTCACAAACATCTTCTCACTGTGACTTTCAACAAGTAACATAGCACACTCACTTCAACTGTAAGGATACAGGGTCTTATTCATCAAGTAACACAGCACACTCACTTCAACTGTAAGGATACAGGGCCTTATTCATCAAGTAACGCAGAACACTCACTTCAACTGTAAGGATACAGGGCCTTATTCATCAAGTAACGCAGCACACTCACTTCAACTGTAAGTATACAGGTCCTTATTCACCAAGTAACGCAGCTCATTCACTTCAACTGTAAGGATATAGGGCCTTATTCACCAAGTAACGCAGCACACTCACTTCAACTGTAAGGATACAGGGCCTTATTCATCAAGTAACGCAGCACACTCACTTCAACTGTAAGTATACAGGGCCTTATTCACCAAGTAACGCAGCACACTCACTTCAACTGTAAGGATACAGTGCCTTATTCATCAAGTAACACAGCACACTCACTTCAACTGTAAGGATACAGGGCCTTATTCATCAAGTAACGCAGCACACTCACTTCAACTGTAAGTATACAGGGCCTTATTCATCAAGTAACGCAGCACACTCACTTCAACTGTAAGGATACAGGGCCTTATTCGCCAAGTAACGCAGCACACTCACTTCAACTGTAAGGATACAGGGCCTTATTTTTCAAGTAACGCAGCACACTCACTTCAACTGTAAGGATACAGGGCCTTATTCATCAAGTAACGCAGCTCACTCACTTCAACTGTAAGGATACAGGGTCTTATTCACCAAGTAACACAGCACACTCACTTCAACTGTAAGGATACAGGGCCTTATTCATCAAGTAACGCAGCACACTCACTTCAACTGTAAGGATACAGTGCCTTATTCATCAAGTAACACAGCACACTCACTTCAACTGTAAGGATACAGTGCCTTATTCATCAAGTAACACAGCACACTCACTTCAACTGTAAGGATACAGGGCCTTATTCACCAAGTAACACAGCACACTCACTTCCACTGTAAGGATACAAGGCCTTATTCACCAAGTAACACAGCACACTCACTTCAACTGTAAGGATACAGGGCCTTATTCATCAAGTAACACAGCACACTCACTTCAACTGTAAGGATACATGGCCTTATTCACCAAGTAACACAGCACACTCACTTCCACTGTAAGGATACAGGGCCTTATTCACCAAGTAACACAGCACACTCACTTCAACTGTAAGGATACAGGGCCTTATTCATCAAGTAACACAGCACACTCACTTCAACTGTAAGGATACAGGGCCTTATTCATCAAACTGAAGATCTGCAATTAAAACATTTTTTACAACTCTTATCAGCATATATACATCACTACTGCGTCTGTCACACACTGTCTACATATGTGACATACGTCCATGTATGCGTGTGTCTCTGTATGTATGCATTTCTCAGTGTGTGACATGCTCGGTCTCTTTAAGTGCATGTCTGTAACACTGCATATTTCTGTTTCACACAATGTCTCTCTGTGTAAATAATATGACGGGTAACGCCGTCCCACATTGCTAGTTTTTTCATAAAAAAGTTTACTGCTCCTTTAACACTAGATGCCTAATCAGGTGGGATGCACTTTAGTTGAGGTGATAGTTCCCCTTTAAAGGTCATGGGGGTTACGCACTAAGGGGCTGGATTCAAATGTAGGAGATAAATGTTACCTCCTGTTTTATCAAAAAATGTTCCTATTGAAGTCTATGGGGAACCCTGAGGTAAAAGTAGAGATAAAGCTAGCAGCTTCATTTGAATCCAGCCCAAAGTGTGCATCTCTCCCCCTTCCTTGTTAGCTGCAGATCTGCTGGTCTTTTGGATAACATGATACACGACATTGTGTAAGGTCCACTTTAATTGTCTACCGATGTAGAAGATTGCAATGAGTTAGAGATGCTCCTGGCACTAAAGAGGTTGAACAAGCATCACCTTGAACATCCGGTCTCTGACATGCTATGAGATGAATGTGTCTGACTGATAAGGGGAATACAATGCTTCCCTTACATGCCTTATTCATTGCTTGTCAGTAAACTAGAGATCAATAACTAGGTTACGTTACGGATCAGTAACTCGTAACATTGAATTTTTCTAATCTAAGCATTTTCATTTTTTTATAACAAACTTGCTGTGATTAACATTTTACAAAGATCTGGGATAATCTTTTCATCTCAGCAAAGGTCCCATCTGTTAGGCAAAAAGCCCATGACATTGATGTTATTGTGTGTGTGTGTCGTGAGGCAGGTGCGGAGAATGGTTCTTATTAGAAATAAGCCATGAAGAAAAACCATATTAAAGTTCTTTACATTTGCAGTGAAGGGTGTGAAAGAGAAATAGTTTACATCGGAGCTGTGCAGCGGAGCGTGCAATCAGGAACATTAATGGCACTGATAAGAACAGATTAAAAAGAACAAACCCACATCAGTGTTGTCTACAGGAGTAACATCTAATGACTCTCGAGAGTAACGAATTGACTCATTCCATCCAGCTAGAATAAATAAGCTTTTGATCTCCACATCTAACAAACTGGAGAGAATTTTCCGAATTGTATCCATCCAGGGACTAGTCAGTTCTCTCGGACTGTCCCAGTGATCTGGGGTCAGATTCCACAGGTCAGTGGTTCTCAGACTCTGTTCTATGGAAACCCAGAGTTTTCAGAAGAAGATCAAGGTATTCCACAGAACAACTTATTGTACTGCAGATGATGGAACATGGGTGGGTGCTAGATAGTGTATGTGCAATTGTGTGTCTTGCAGTGGGACAATGGAAAAAGAGTGGGGTGTCACACAGTGTATGCATGAATCTATGACTACCAGTGGGACAGTTGACAAACGGTGGTGTGTCAGACAGTGTATTTGTGAGTCTGTGACTACCAGTGGAAAAAGGTTGGGGTAACAGACAGTGTATGTGTGGGTCTGTGACTGCCAGTGGAGCAAGATTTGGGTATCAGACAGTGTATGTGTGGGTCTGTGACTACAAGAGGACAGTAGAACAAGGCTGTAGTGTTAGACAGTGTATCTGTCAGTCTGCGACTACCAGTGAAACAAGGCTGGGGTGTCAGACAGTGTATGTGTGGGTCTGTGACTACCAATGGAACAAGACTGGGGTATCAGACAATGTATGTGTGGGTCTGTGACTACAAGCGGACAGTAGAACAAGGCTGTAGTGTTAGACAGTGTATGTGTCAGTCTGCGACTACCAGTGGAACAAGGCTGGGATGTTAGACAGTGTATGTGTGGGTCTGTGACTACCAGTAGAACAAAGCTGGGATGTTAGACAGTGTATGTGTGGTCTGTGACTGCCAGTGGAACCAGGCTGAGGTGTCAGACAGTGTATGTGTGGGTCTGTGACTAGCAGTGGAACAAGGCTGGGGTGTCAGACAGTGTATGTATGGTCTGTGACTACCAGTGGAACAAGGCTGAGGTGTCAAACAGTGTATGTGTGTGTCTGTGACTACCAGTGGAACCAGGCTGAGGTGTCAGACAGTGTATGTGTGGGTCTGTGACTAGCAGTGGAACAAGGCTGGGGTGTTAGACAGTGTATGTGTGTGTCTGTGACTACCAGTGGAACAAGGCTGAGGTGTCAAACAGTGTATGTGTGTGTCTGTGACTACCAGTGGAACAAGACTGGGGTGTCAGACAGTGCATGTGTGGGTCTGTGACCACCAGTGGAACAAGGCTGGGGTGTCAGACAGTGTATGTGTAGGTCTGTGACTACCAGTGGAACAAGGCTGGGGTGTCAGACATGGTATGTGTGGGTCTATGACTACCAGTGGAACAAGACTGGGGTATCAGGCAATGTATGTGTGGTCTGTGACTACCAGTAGAACAAGACTGGGGTGTCCGACAGTGTATGTGTGGGTCTGTGACAACCAGTGGAACAAGGCTGGGATGTCAGACAGTGTATGTGTGGGTCTGTGACTACCAGTGAAACAAGACTGGGGTGTCATACAGTGTAGGTATGGGTCTGTGACTACCAGTGGAACCAGGCTGAGGTATCAGACAGTGTATGTATGGTCTGTGACTACCAGTGGAACAAGGCTGTGGTGTCAGACAGTGTATGTGTGGGTCTGTGACTACCAGTGGAACAAGGCTGGGGTGTCAGATAGTGTATGTGTAGGTCTGTGACTACCAGTGGAACAAGACTGGGGTGTCAGACAGTATATGTGTGGTCTGTGACTACCAGTGGAACAAGGCTGGGGTGTCAGATAGTGTATGTGTAGGTCTGTGACTACCAGTGGAACAAGGCTGGGGTGTCAGACATGGTATGTGTGGGTCTATGACTACCAGTGGAACAAGACTGGGGTATCACACAATGTATGTGTGGTCTGTGACTACCAGTAGAACAAGACTGGGGTGTCCGACAGTGTATGTGTGGGTCTGTGACTACCAGTGGAACAAGGCTGGGATGTCAGACAGTGTATGTGTGGGTCTGTGACTACCAGTGAAACAAGGCTGGGGTGTCAGACAGTATATGTGTGGGTCTGTGACTACCAGTGGAACCAGGCTGAGGTATCAGACAGTGTATGTGTGGTCTGTGACTACCAGTGGAACAAGGCTGTGGTGTCAGACAGTGTATGTGTGGTCTGTGTCTACCAGTGGAACAAGGCTGGGGTGTCAGATAGTGTATGTGTGGGTCTGTGACTATGAGGGGAACAAGACTGGAGAGTCAGACAGTGTATGTGTGGGTCTGTGACTACCAGTGGAACAAGGCTGGGGTGTCAGACAGTGTATGTGTGGTCTGTGACTACGAGTGGAACAAGACTGGAGAGTCAGACAGTGTATGTGTGGGTCTGTGACTACTAGTGGAACAAGGCTGGGGTGTCAGACAGTGTATGTGTGGGTCTGTGACCACCAGTGGAACAAGACTGCGGTGTCATACAGTGTATGTGTGGGTCTGTGACTACCAGTGGAACAAGTCTGGGGTGTCAGACAGTGTATGTGTGGGTCTGTTACTACCAGTGGAACAAGTCTGGGGTGTCAGACAGTGTATGTGTGGACCCATCTTCCAGACCAGCTATGATACATGACTCACCTTTACCCACGCTTCATCTCCAGTCGTTTGGGTACCCTGGCTCCTCGCTCCCTACTTTCCCAATCCACCCCCCTTTTCCATCCTCCTCACCTCTCTTGGTCTGTCCTTCCCTTTTCCTCTCTATTGTTTGCTGCCCACTGCTGACATTCTTTCAGCCTTTACCAATGCTTGGCAGTTTAACCCTTTGAGTGCAAGGGGGGTACGCAACTCAAAGGGTTAATAGCAGCTTTGTGTATGCCTAGCATTGATTTGTTTGCTTTGTATGTCTGTACACATGTATGCCACTTTATTTACTAATAAAATTCTTTACAAAAAGTAAAAAAGTGGGTATAGTCTGAGGTCCTGTGGTCCTGCTGACACCTGTAATGTCCTCCTCCATGGAAGAGGCCCGAGGGCAACATTTCTAGGTTCCATTAGGATTTTCTGTTCATAGTAAGGTAAGTCAGAGAGGCTATAGCTTTTATGTGTTTGTTTTTTTTTTTATTTAATCTCTGAAGTAATTGCTTCCCATTGTCAGTTTTTGATGTATATAAAATAAACACTTTGTTCGATGCTTGTTTGCCTTGAACTGACTCAGTAGGATACAGCGCGCTGTCACTCTGAGTCACAAGGCGTGGGACTTCCTGATTCCATTCACAGGAGAGATGCTGCCTGGTACCCAGGGGATCAACCGAGGTGTCCAGAGGTCATTGTGGCCACAGATATGAGCAGAGAAATCAATCAGCTGCCTGTGTCACTAGCCTAATGATGAAACATTACCCACACGTCCATGTTGTGTCTATAGACTCACTTCACCCAGCTGCCTGCAGTGAATAGGCAGCCAGAAATCTTATCTAAGAGATTAAAGTGAACTTTTCACCTTAAGAAAGTGTAGATTCCTTGGCAGAGACATAAAATATGCTATATGTTGTACTGGCCATTTTACTGTAAAATAAATATTTATTTGGGAAATTAATAGTTCTGTTTTGTTGGCACAGTCTGACACTTTATGATAAAGCTGTGCTCAGTATGAAAATTAGTTCTGTTCAAGGTCAAAGTTATTCCTCACTCTGCTATTTGAAATGTGTGTGTTGACTCTGCCTAGATCCATTCAAATCACAGTGTATGGACTAGATCCATTCATATCACAGTGTGTGGACTAGATTCATATCACACTGTGTGGACTGCCTAGATCCATTCATATCACAGTGTGTGGACTAGATCCATTCATATCACAGTGTGAGGACTAGATCCATTCATATCACAGTGTGTGTACTAGATCCATTCATATCACAGTGTGTTGACTAGATCCATTCATATCACAGTGTGTGGACTAGATTCATATCACACTGTGTGGACTGCCTAGATCCATTCATATCACAGTGTGTTGACTAGATCCATTCATATCACAGTGTGTGGACTCTGCCTAGTTCTATTCATATCACAGTGTGTGTACTAGATCCATTCATATCACAGTGTGTTGACTAGATCCATTCATATGACAGTGTGTGGACTCTGCCTAGATCCATTCATATCACAGTGTGTGGACTAGATCCATTCATATCACAGTGTGTGGACTCTGTCTAGATCCATTCATATCACAGTGTGTGGACTAGAACCATTCATATCACAGTGTGTGGACTAGATCCATTCATATCACAGTGTGTGGACTCTGCCTAGATCCATTCATATCACAGTGTGTGGACTCTGTCTAGATCCATTCATATCACAGTGTGTGGGCTCTGTCTAGATCCATTCATATCACAGTGTGTGGACTCTGCCTAGATCCATTCATATCACAGTGTGTGGGCTCTGTCTAGATCCATTCATATCACAGTGTATGGACTAGATCCATTCATATCACAGTGTGTGGACTCTACCTAGATCCATTCGTATCACAGCGTGTGGACTAGATCCATTCATATGACAGTGTGTGGACTCTGCCTAGATCCATTCATATCACAGTGTGTGGACTAGATCCATTCATATCACAGTGTGTGGACTCTGTCTAGATCCATTCATATCACAGTGTGTGGACTAGAACCATTCATATCACAGTGTGTGGACTAGATCCATTCATATCACAGTGTGTGGACTCTGCCTAGATCCATTCATATCACAGTGTGTGGACTCTGTCTAGATCCATTCATATCACAGTGTGTGGGCTCTGTCTAGATCCATTCATATCACAGTGTGTGGGCTCTGTCTAGATCCATTCATATCACAGTGTGTGGACTCTGCCTAGATCCATTCATATCACAGTGTGTGGGCTCTGTCTAGATCCATTCATATCACAGTGTATGGACTAGATCCATTCATATCACAGTGTGTGGACTCTACCTAGATCCATTCGTATCACAGCGTGTGGACTATATCCATTCATATCACAGTCTGTGGACTCTGCCTAGATCCATTCATATCACAGTGTGTGGACTAGATCCATTCACATCACAGTGTGTGGACTCTACCTAGAGCCATTCATATCACAGTGTGTGGACTAGATCCATTCATATCACAGTGTGTGGAATAGATCCATTCATATCACAGTTTGTGGACTCTGCCTAGATCCATTCATATCACAGTGTGTGGACTAGATCCATTCATATCACAGTCTGTGGACTCTGCCTAGACCCATTCATATCAGAGTGTGTGGACTAGATCCATTCACATCACAGAGTGTGTGGACTCTGCCTAGATCCATTCATATCACATTGTGTAGACTCTGCCTAGTTCTATTCATATCACAGTGTGTAGACTCTGCCTAGATCTATTCATATCACAGTGTGTAGACTCTGCCTAGATCTATTCATATCACAGCGTGTAGACTCTGTCTAGATCCATTCATATCACAGTGTGTGGGCTCTGTCTAGATCCATTCGTATCACAGTGTGTGGACTAGATCCATTCATATCACAGTCTGTGGACTCTGCCTAGATCCATTCACATCACATTGTGTGGACTCTACCTAGAGCCATTCATATCACAGTGTGTGGACTAGATCCATTCATATCACAATGTGTGGACTCTGCCTAGATCCATTCATATCACAGTGTGTGGACTCTGTCTAGATCCATTCATATCACAGTGTGTGGACTCTGTCTAGATCCATTCATATCACAGTGTGTGGACTCTGTCTAGATCCATTCATATCACATATCATATCACAGTGTGTGCCTTCTTGAGATCTCTTGAGGAATCCCTTGCTGAGCTAACCTCCCTACAGATGATTAAACGAACTCTTGGAAGAGCTAAAGACATTTGCAGAATTAAAGAGCAAATTGACCTCCTCCTTGACAAAGTGACTGATAACAACTTCTCCTGGGGTAACAAGGCCCATACGCTGATGGCTCACCAACTAGATTCACAAAAACCGACACAACATATTAGGAAAATAAATTGTGGCGGCTTCATTGGAAAGTCTTCTAATTTAAGAACTATTGTTAAGAGTTTCGAAAGATACCTCTTCTCAATTTATGGTAAATTATTTTCTTTTGATGATAACGAGTTTCAAAATTTTTTCTCCAATCTGGATCTTCCATGCCTAAATGAAGAAGGCCGCAAATACTTAAACCGACCGATCGAAGTAGAAGAAATAGAAAAGGTGATATGCTCTTTGAAAAATGGCAAAAGTCCAGGTCCTGGCGGCTAAACTAATCTCTACTTCAAATGTTTTTCTGAAGAACTATCTCGCCATCTCAAATTCTTCTTCGACTCTATTCTGGAAAAGAAGATGTTAAATTCAGAGTCTAATTCTTCCTTTATCATTATGATCCATAAACTTGGAAAAGACCCAGAAGATATAAATAACTACAGACCTATCAGCCTCATCAACACTGATCTAAAGATTCTTTCTAAATTACTAGCAAACAGGCTACAGGTCTTTATACCATATCTAGTTCATTTGGATATGTGTGGTTTTGTCCTTGGTAGAGCCACCAGTGACTGCATCAGAAGAACCTTCGACATCATTGATATTTCTACCCGATTTAAATTAAAGAATTCCCTCCTTCTCTCACTTGATATTGCCAAGGCCTTTTACTCGGTCGGCTGTGCTTACATGGATAGGATCATCTCTACATTCGGTCTGAACGGTCACATCGAACATTACTTGAAGGCCTTACAGAACAATGCTACTGGTGTTCTAAGAATGATGGGTCTTGAAAGTACTCCAATTCCAATACGAAGGGGCACAAGACAAGGATGTTATCACGGTGCCCGTGATTGCTGACTTCTGCTGTCAGTCAGGTGTGTGTGCTCTCCATTGGCCGCCTGTCTTTTACCCGCCCAGTATTGCCTATATAGACTGGGTTGAGGCACCCTTTGGTTGCCCTTTCGTGGTGTCTCTATGTCAGCAGTCACCTGCCTGTTCCAGTACCTGTTCCTTGGGCCTGTTTCGCTCTGCTACCAGTGTCAGCGTCCTCCAGTAGTCAGTGCCTCTCCTGCGTGGTTCCTGCCTTCGTTCCAGATCTGCTTGGGCTGCCGTTCCTGCTTCCATTCCTGATCCCGTGCTGCCGTTGTTCCTGCTCCATTCCTGACCTGGCTGGCAGTCCTGTTGTTCCAGTGGTCGTCCTGGCCTGTCTGCTGTTCCTGATGCTGTATCCTCACTGTCATCATCTGGCGACATTCTGATCACTGGTTTGCTCCACATTCACTGGTTGCTGATTCCGCTGTATAGAACCGGTTGGGCTTCACAGTTGTCCAGTACACGGTACTGGTTTGCTCCACATTCACCGGTTGCTAATCTCGCTGTATAGAACCGGTTGGGCTTCACTGTTGTCCAGTACGCGGTACTGGTTTACTCCACATTCACCGGTTGCTAATCTCGCTGTATAGAAGCGGTTGGGCGTCCCTCTAGTCCAGTACGCGGTACTGGTTTACTCCACATTCACCGGTTGCTAATCTCGCTGTCCAGAACTGGTTGGGCGTCCCTGTAGTCCAGTACGCGAAACTGGTTTTATCCACGTTAACCGGTTGCTGATTCCGCTTATAGAACTAGTTGGGCATTCCTGTTGTCCTATACACGATACTGGTTTACTCCACATTCACCGGTTGCTAATCTCGCTGTATAGAACTGGTTGGGCGTCCCTGTAGTCCAGTGCGCGGTACTGGTTTACTCCACATTAACCGGTTGCTGATTCCGCTTATAGAACTGATTGGGCGTTTCTGTCTTCCAGTACGTGGTACTGGTTTACTCCACATTCACCGGTTGCTGATTCGCTAGTATAGAACCGGTTAGACGCTATTGTTTTCCTATACACGAGACTGGTTTACTCCACATTTACCGGTTGCTGATTCCGCTGTATAGAACCGGTTGGGCATTCCTGTTGTCCAATGCACGATACTGGTTTACTCCACATTACCGGTTGCTGATCCATCTATATAGAACCAGTTTGCTTACTGTTGTCCAGTGCACGGTACTGGTTAACCTCATTCACCGGTTGCTGCTGTCTCCATTGTTGAACCGGTTTGGTTTCCCTGGTGGCGATACTGGTTTGCTCCACTGTTCCATCTTATGCTGCTGTTCCATCTATTCAGCATTTGTGGAGCTGTCCTTCTGTCCTCCCGGCTGCCTTGCCCGGTAGATTGGCAAGGCCAGTAGAGCCATATTCAGATTGATTGTTACCCTCCAGGCTGCCTTGCCCGGTATATTGGCAAGGTCGGTAGAGTCACAGTTAAATTGTCGTGTTGCCCTCTAGGCTGCCTTGCCCGGTATATTGGCAAGGCCGGTAGAGCCTATCATGCTGTATCTTGCAAATACTACTGTTTAATTCCATTATGTACATGTGATATATGTGTATGTTCAGGACCCGCGAGGGTTCCCATTAAACTTTTCAATAAAGTTTGATTTTTATCTTACTCTGTGTCTGAGAGTCAAAACAAACCGTGACAGATGTCCACTTTCACCATTAATTTTTGACCTCTGCATTGAGGCCCTGGCGGCAGCCATTAGGAAGAACCCCATGATAAAAGGTATTGGTGTAGACCAAGATTCAAAAATCAGTCTATATGCTGATGACATCCTGATGTTTATTTCTGATCCTCTATCTTCTATCAATAATTTATGGTCCGTTCTTCTACACTTTGCCAAGATTTCTGGTCTTAATATTAATCAAGATAAATCCGACATACTGAGCCTGAATCTGGACATGAACATCAAGACATCCATCTCCGAGTCTTTTCGATTTAGATGGAGAGATGACTTTATCTCATACCTCGGGGTGAAGATACCAAGATCCTTAAACAAATCTTTTTCCTACAACTTCAGACCACTTTGGAAATCTATGTCTAACAAACTATCAAATTGGGCTTCTCTGCCTCTTTCTTTTTTTGGAAGAATAAACGCTCTTAAAATGAATCTTCTTCCCAAAGTCTTTTACTTATTTAGAACTCTCCCAATTAGAATCCATAGAACAGATCTTCTTGGTATCCAAAACGAATTCTTCAGTTTTTCCTGGCTCTACAAACACCCCCGAATTAGAAGGAACATCCTCTTTAGAGAAAAACAATTTGGAGGACTGCTCTTTCCCAACTTATACAATTATCATTTATCCTCTAGATTATCTCAGCTTATTGACACCTCTGCCAAGTATGATCTTGAATGGCTCCATCCTGGCTGGGTTTTCTTGGAGTCTCGCTTTGCCCCTAGAACCTTCCTTCTTGACTGGATTTGGTCATTTTCTTCTCAAAGATCCTCTAATCTGCAGAATGTACTTCATACAACATCAAATGACCTTTGGCTTTGGGACAGGAACAGGACCAAGTTTAAGCTCATTGACTTCAGATCCAAACTATTGCCTCTGTCTTCAAATGTTTTTAGTTGGAACGAAAAAGAACATGACCTTATAACAAAGCTGCAGGCTCATAATTTTGAACACCTATACAGTCTTATTTTTAGGAAAAAGTTTCTTGACTGGTCTACCCTTAAAGACCTGATTGGTGGTCTTCCAGATGAAGAACAGATTTATACTTCTATCTTATGCAATCTAAATCGTTATTTGGGCGATTTATATTATTATGCCTTTTACCAAGTTCGAGTCCTTTCTCAAATTGTGGTCTCCTCCTCAAAAATCTATATCCCCAATCTACAAAATCTTACTTTGTGATACCTCAAAATTAAATTGTTAATTTCAATGGGAAGCAACGTTACAACAATCTTGTTCTCAAGAAGATTGTCATCTCCTAATTACTCGACTCCATAAGAGCAATCTAAATCTCAACTTGATTGAACAATCTTACAAAATGCTTCACATCTATCACCAACTAAACTCGCCTCAATGTACCAAAGTGTCTCTGACCAATGTTTTAGAGGTTGTCAAGATCCTGGCACCTTCCTACATATGTGGTGGTCTTGCCCTAAGGTCATCCTTATCTGGAACAAAGTTAATAACCTCCTCTCAAAAATTCTTCTTAAAAACATCTCACTTAAAAGTCATGAGGCTTTACTTGAGGCGAGGCTTGACTCCAAGCTTCAGGACAAACTTATTGTTAAGATTTGCTCGGCTGTCAGATCCTGTATTGGTCCAACGTTATCACAGTCATATTACAGTGTGTGGACTCTGCCTAAATCCATTCATATCACAGTGTGTGGACGAGATCCATTCATATCACGGTGTGTGTGGACTTCCTAGATCCATTCATATCACAGTGTGTGGACTCTGTCTAGATCCATTCATATCACAGTGTGTGGACTCTGTCTAGATTCATTCATATCATAGTGTGTGGACTCTGACTAGATTTATTCATATCACAGTGTATGTACTAGATCCATTCATATCACAGCGTGTGGACTCTACCTAGATCCATTCATACCACAGTGTGTGGACTAGATCCATTCATATCACAGTGTGTGGACTCTGTCTAGATCCATTCATACCACAGTGTGTGGACTAGATCCATTCATATCACAGTGTGTGGACTCTGTCTAGATCCATTCATACCACAGTGTGTGGACTAGATCCATTCATATCACAGTGTGTGGACTCTGCCTAGATCCATTCATATCACAGTGTATGGACTCCGCCTGGATCCATTTATATCACAGTGTGTGGACTCTGCCTGGATCCATTCATATCACAGTGTGTGTACTAGATCCATTCATATCACAGCGTGTGGACTCTACCTAGATCCATTCATATCACAGTGTGTGGACTCTGACTATATCCATTCATATCACAGTGTGTGTACTCTGCCTAGATTTGTTCATATCACAGTGTGTGGGTTCTGCCTAGATCCATTCATATCACAGTGTGTGGACTCTGCCTAGGTCCATTCATATCACAGTGTGTGGACTAGATCCATTCATATCTCAGTGTGTGAACTCTGCCTAGATCCATTCATATCACTGTGTGTGGACTCTGCCTAGATCCATTCTTATCACAGTGTGTGAACTCTGCCTAGATACATTCATATCACAGTGTGTGGACTCTGCCTAGATCCATTCATATCACAGTGTGTGGACTCTGCCTAGATTCAGTCATATCACAGTGTGTGGACTAGATCCATTCATATCACAGTGTGTGGTGTAGTGGTGATTTAGTTCTGTGGTTTAGGATGATTCATTCTTTTTTTTGTCATGAAATAATTCCTTGAGTGTAAGCTTTCAGAAGGACTCCTCCATTTCAATGCAGAGTTCTGTTTTTCCATAGGCTTGGTAGTACAGAAGTAAAGTCATTTTGAAAGTACAGATAATTCCTCTTTGCTTGGCTTGTATTCTGAGAGGTGACAACACAAATCTTTTGTTCTGCACATGTTGGTTGATTTTATTTTTTATGAGACGTCTTTGTAGTTTCTTGTAGTTTCTTGTAGTATAGCTGTAGTATGTTTTCCATGTTCTCTATTTCAGTTCCCATACATTCTTTGAGGGTTAAGATCTATACTTTTACTTTGACCTTTTTGTTGTAACAGATCATAAGAAGATTATTAGGCAGCCGTTCTGAGATTCTGGTATGTAACTGCTGTGTATAACAGCTATTATTGGTGTGTAGAGTAAGGTTCATTAAGATGTGAACTTTAGGGATGACATTTTCCTTTTGCATGGTGTCAGGAAGAAGATGTCATTGCCCAATTAAGCAACTCTCTTTAGGAGTGTCTTCTGTTTCATTTGTGCGCAGAACATTGTGGTATCTTCCATTGTAATATGGGTAAATATTGGTACCGTGTTAGCCACAGAAAAAGCAGGAGACTAATAAAGTAAAAATTATACATTTATGCAAATTATTTTAAAAATTAAATTCCACTGGCAACAGAAAATGGTACTCCTCCTACAAAAGTGATATGAAAACCTGTGTACACATTTGTACTACAGATAAGGTGCTCATACCACATTCCCACCAAAACCACAATATCAAGGGCAAATTCTCCTGCAATTCATCTAATTTTGTCTACCTCATCATGTGTGTGAAATGTCCTAAAACAGGATCACATATAGGTTTACTATTGAAATGTCATCTTCTACATCAGATTGACACCGTACCAAAAGGGCGACATCAAAATGTCACCCACTTAAAGGTAGTCATGTCAATAGACAGATGCCTCTCTATGCTGCATTTGAAGAGATGCTTCTGTGTGCGACATTCAGTCCATATACCAATCATCTTCATCCTTGCACAATGTCACACTTACCTGTTGTAACTTCCCTTCTACTCTCAGTGCGGCGCTCTGAGAGACTCTTAGTAGAAGAACGTGACGAAAGGTAAGCGTGATGTCGAGCAAAGATGAAGACGCTCAGTATATGGAGCGAATGTTGAGACATCTCCTCAAATACCGCACATTGAGGCGTCTCTCTGTTACCGGAGCGCCTATCTGGGAACCTTTAAGAAGGCAATATTCTGATGTCGTCCTTTTGAGGGTTACCATGCATGTAATGACATTTCAATAGGATTTCAGGTGAGAAAGGATAAATCCTACAAAAGTTATGGATTCTCATAGGTCCAGTGTGAACAAGAAAGAAACACCCCCGATGGGTCAACATTTTTGCAAAACTGATCACAGCATTAAAATTCTCAAGGTGACCGTACTGATGACCGTACTGATGGGAAGTACCGTTTTCTTTTGCAAATGGAATATAATGTGTGATTAACCTGTCATGTATTATGTATTCAGTCTACCTTCTTATGATGCTGAAGAAGAGTCCTAGGTAGTCTTGAAAAACTTGTATTCTAGAGCCATTCAACCAAGAAAGGTATCACTTTTACTCTATCAGTCTCTTTCTATGAAGTAAACAATCTGCATTTCAGTAAATCATCTACTATTGAACAGACAATATGCCTTCCAGAAGATGATATTCTATCCAACAGGCAATCTGCCTTGCAATACGTGCTCAATCTTCCAACAGAAAATCTACCTTCTAATAAATGATCTGTCTCATAATAAACAGCCTACTTTCAAATACATGGTCTGGTTTCCGACAGAAGATCTACTATCCAAAAACTATCTGCCTTCCAAATAACCATCTGCCTTCAACTAAACATTCTACCTTCCAATAAACTATCTACATTCCAAAAGGAAAACTACCTTCCAAGAAATGATCTACCTTCCAATAAACTATCTACTTTCCAAAAGAAAACCTGCCTTCCAAGAAATTATCTACCTTCCAATAAACTATCTGCTTTCCAAAAGGAAACCTACCTTCCAAGAAATGATCTACCTTCCAGTAAACTATCTGCTTTCCTTTCGAAAAGAAAACCTACCTTCCAAGAAATTATCTACCTTCCAATAAACTATCTGCTTTCCTTTCGAAAAGAAAACCTACCTTCCAAGAAATGATCTACCTTCCAATAAACTATCTGCTTTCCAAAAGGAAACCTGCCTTCCAAGAAATTATCTACGTTCGAATAAACTATCTGCCATATAATAAAAGGATTTTCTCCATCGACCCCAAAATAAACAGACTGGGTTGAATGTAGGAATCCGTCTGTGCAGCAATGATGGCGGTAGCCTCAAACTCATGATGCATTCTGGGTATTCACTGGAGTGTGTGATTACTTCTGTGCATCCCACCGCACACAATGTCACGCCATCTTTAATACGGACAAGTCATGAATGTCTCCCCTATAGTAGGCCCTCTGAATGAATGGAAATTTCCTGTACGCATTAAAGAGATAGTAATGTCAGCATCTGACATTTAGATCAATTATTCAGTGTACTTTTTATAATGAACAGTACATTTGCACGTCCATAAAGTTGTATTCCGCTTGTCACAGTTTTCCTTATGCTAGTACCCTAATATTATCCCTCGTTGTGATCCGTCTGGACCGGCTTTCTGATCTGAAGATACTATGACTGACGCAGGGAAAAGGGTCAAGAGGGGGAAACGTTAAAATAAAATTAAGCAAAGAATACAACATTATGGGAAGGTACCGTTCATTATATAAAAGTTTAAAGAATAATCAATCTTAACTTCATATACTGACATTACTATCACATTAATTAAGGCCCTCAGTGCCAGTGACGTTAAAGGGATAGTAAAGTCCCAAAAAAACTAGAAATAAAATTGTACATGAAAGAAAAAAAATACTTGATGCCCGTATTCGTATCTCTGACCATTATGGTTTGAGAGATATAAGAAAATAAAGTTCTCAGTTCCCTCCCCTTTCTGCCTGACGAGCTGTAAAGCTGTCAGAGGCAGAATCTGGTCACGTGACCAGACGCGGCTCTTTAGGAGCGCTGACATCGAGATATCTACCTATAAATACTTTATCGTAATGGTCTACAATGTGTTCCTGGCTTGCGAGCACACACTGTAGACCATTCCAATGAGGTAATTATAGTTATATATCTCGATGTCAGCGCTCCTGAAGAGCCGCCGTCTGGTCCCGGAAGCAGGATCTCATGCATGAGAAGGGGGTGGGAGCAGAGGACTTTATTTTCCTATATCTCTCAAACCATCAAGGCTTGAGAGATATGAATTAGTGCGTTAAGTATTTTTTTCTTTCATCTACAATTTCGTTTCTATTTTTTGGGACATTACAATCCCTTTAAGGGGAGAATTTATGATATATGTAGTTTATTACTAGTGATGAGCGAGCATGCTCGGCCGAAGCTCGGTTCGGCTCGAGCATCGCTCTGCTCGGCACATGGCGGTACTAGTACGAGTACCGCATGTGCTCGCCCGCCATGTTCGGGTCTCCTCCCCGCACGTTTCGCGGCTGCTGCGCAGCCAATAAACGTGCGGGGAGGCTCTGACATCAGTGTAATGCCAGCAGCCATGTTGGCTGCTGGCATTACACTGATTGGCTGGCCAGAACCCGTGATCGGGTGCTGTATAGCACCCGACGCGCGAGTTCCGCTCATTCTTAGCCAGGGAGAGATGCGCTTAGGCAGGGAAAGTCAGTGTAGGGAGAATAAAATTGTTGAAACTCTTTCAAGACCCAAAAGTCCTTTTTAGGACTGTTGTGTGTGGGGGCAGCATTTATATTTTGTTTGGGGGGGCACAATTTCCTTTTTTTTGTGGGGGGGATATTTTTAAGGTGACATATAATACTAGATGCACAGGAAGTCAGTGTAGGGAGAATAAAATTGTTGAAACTCTTTCAAGACCCAAAAGTCCTTTTTAGGACTGTTGTGTGTGGGGGCAGCATTTATATTTTGTTTGGGGGGGCACAATTTCCTTTTTTTTGTGGGGGGGATATTTTTAAGGTGACATATAATACTAGATGCACAGGAAGTCAGTGTAGGGAGAATAAAATTGTTGAAACTCTTTCAAGACCCAAAAGTCCTTTTTAGGACTGTTGTGTGTGGAGGCAGCATTTAATTTTTTTGGGGGGTGGCAGAATTTCATTTTTTTGTGGGGGGGGACATGTTCTAAGGTGACATTGTACTAGGTGCACAGGGACAAATATTTCACAGTGCAGTGACAAGCTGACATATTCTGTTAGGTGCACAGGGCCAATGATTTTACAACGCAGCGACAAAAAGGGCCATTTTAAACGTGTGCCTAGCCATAGATTATTGTCACATTCTGTTTAGTGTGCAAATTCACAAATTAACGTCACATATTCCGTTCACTGTGCCTAGCCGCAGATTAGCGTCACATTCTGTTTCGTGTGCCTAGCCGCAGATTAGCGTCACATTCTGTTTCGTGTGCCTAGCCGCAGATTAGCGTCACATATTGTTTAGTGTGCCTAGCCGCAGATTAACGTCACATATTGTTTAGTGTGCCTAGCCGCAGATTAGCGTCACATATTGTTTAGTGTGCCTAGCCGCAGATTAACATCACATATTGTTTAGTGTGCCTAGCCGCAGATTAGCGTCACATTCTATTTCGTGTGCCTAGCCGCAGATTACCGGCATATATTCCGTTTAATTTGAAGAAGGTGGGTAAAAAGGGACGGGGAAGTGGACGTGATCCTGATAGTTCAAGTAAATATACAGCAAATACTGTTTGGTAACAATTTTTCACCTAAAATCGTTTTTATCTTCCTTTTTGTGTGTTTTACGGTCAGTCTGTAAAAATGGCGTACTACGGGCAAAACATCGTTCCCAGCAGCGACGTTGGAGTCCAAGATGCATCCAGACATCCTCCCTATGCTGTCCCTGAACCATTTCTGTGGTGTTTCCATCATTTTCTGACCTTTTCCTATGAACCAGGCACCCTCCCCTCATCAGAGCAGGGGGTGCCTGGTGTAATGCTCGAGTCCTCCCATTGACTTCAATGGGGCTCGGGTGCTCGGCCGAGCACTCGAGCCTCCGGGGGCGCTCGGCCAGAGCACCCGAACACCGAGCATCGGGGTGCTCGATCATCACTATTTATTACTGATGTATAAGACTCTTCGGATCTGACTTTAATGGGATGGGGGGTGGTTAGAGCTGAATCAGTACAATTCAGTATCAGGCAGGACACCTCTGTCCCCACCCAGCACTCCCAGTATACACCGGTTATATAACAGTAACATGAGAAGTGTGTTTAATGGGATGTGGACATCAGGCTGCAGGTCCCAGCCCAGTAAGGTAAATATCAGAGCATTTATAGGACAGGCTGTGAACGCTCCCATCGGATCCGTCTAATCCTGAATGAACCCGGCACCAGCTGGGAGCTGATTCTGGGACAAGATCAATTAGACTGGAACTGGAACCAGAACACTAGACAATAGGGATGATGTGTGAATTGCTTTCAATACCAGCAAAGTCTCCAATACATTGGAATGCATCACACACCTCTCCAGTACTCACGGGCCTGAAAATCACACACCTCTCCAGTAGTCACAGGCCTGAAAATCACACACCTCTCCAGTAGTCACAGGCCTGAAAATCACACACCTCTCCAGTAGTCACAGGCCTGAAAATCACACACCTCTCCAGTACTCACAGGCCTGAAAATCACATACCTCTCCAGTACTCACAGGCCTGAAAATCACACACCTCTCCAGGACTCACGGGCCTGAAAATCACACACCTCTCCAGTACTCACAGGCCTGAAAATCACACACCTCTCCAGTACTCACAGGCCTGAAAATCACACACCTCTCCAGGACTCACGGGCCTGAAAATCACACACCTCTCCAGGACTCACGGGCCTGAAAGTGAATGTTTTACTGTGCACCAGAACCGGTCCAATTCCTTATAATATATCACCCTGACTGGGACACACAGACGCAATCAGTTCTTTATTTCCATAGATAGGTAGACAGACAGATAGATAGATAGATATGAGATAGATAGATAGATAGATAGATAGATAGATAGATAGATAGATAGATATGATATTAGATAGATAGATTTGAGATAGATAGATAGATAGATAGATAGATAGATAGATATGAGATAGATAGATAGATAGATAGATATGATATAGATAGATAGATAAATAGATATGATATTAGATAGATAGATATGAGATAGATAGATAGATAGATAGATAGATAGATAGATAGATATGAGATAGATAGATAGATAGATAGAAAGATAGATAGATAGATAGATAGATATGAGATAGATATGAGATAGATAGATAGGTAGATAGATAGATAGATAGATAGATAGACAGATATGAGATAGGTAGATAGATAGATAGATAGATAGATAGATAGATAGATATGAGATAGATAGATAGATAGATAGATAGATAGATAGATAGATATGAGATAGATAGATAGATAGATAGATAGATAGATATGAGATAGATATGAGATAGATAGATAGATAGATAGATAGATAGATAGATAGATAGATATGAAATAGATATGAGATAGATAGATAGATAGATAGATAGATAGATAGATAGATAGATAGATATGAAATAGATATGGGATAGATAGATAGATAGATAGATAGATAGATAGATAGATAGATAGATATGAGATAGATAGATAGATAGATAGATATGGGATAGATAGATAGATAGATAGATAGATAGATAGATAGATAGATAGATATGAGATAGATAGATAGATAGATAGATATGAGATAGATAGATAGATAGATAGATAGATAGATAGATAGATAGATATGATATTAGATAGATAGATTTGAGATAGATAGACATACAGACAGACAGGGCCAGCGCTAGCATAAGGTGACTTAGCCAGCCGCCTTAGGGCACCGCAGCGGAGGGGCGCTGAAACAGAGGGAGCTGCAAACATTTTTTTGCGCTGATGCTGCAGGGTGAGGCAGTGAGAGACAAGAGCTGGAACTCCTCTCCTGCCTTCTATCTATGGAAATGAATGACAGGGAAGCGCTGAGAGAGGAATAAACAGCCCGTTGGCCAAAGCTGCAACAGCAGGCAAAAAAATAAACGCGTGTCGCTTGAGGTCTGGTTACAGGAGCGCTTCACAGATGCAGCCGGATTGGCTGAGTAAGTGGAGACCCAGATAGTGCAGGCGTTGGCAACAGTGGAGTAACTATAGGGGTCGCACCTGTGACCCCTTTGCCACGCGCCCGCAGCAACGCAACTCATATCCCTCTCCCGTGCTCTAGTAATGCAGAGCGCTGTGTGATGACATCATCTCCCAGCGCTCTACATTACTGAGAACCGCGCGGGAGCTCCAGTTCTCTATGCCAAAGGAGGCACAGACCTATCATGTCACTAGACCACCAGGGAGGTAGGAAATGGGCACTGTTGAGATTGAGAGGCATTGTGGAAGGGTGAGTGTGGAGACTGAGGGGCATTGTGGCAACGTGTAGATTGAGTGGCATTGTGGAGATTGAGAGGCAATGTGTAAATTGAGTGGCATTGTGGAGATGGGGGCAATGTGTAGATTGAGGGGCATTGTGGAGATAGGGGCAATGTGGAGATTGAGGGGCATTGTGGAGATGGTGGCAATGTGTAGATTGAGGGGCAATGTGTAGATTGAGGGGCATTATGGAGATGGTGGCAATGTGGAGATGGGGGCAATGTGTAGATTGAGGGGCATTATGGAGATGGGGGAAATGTGTAGATTGAGGGGCAATGTGTAAATTGAGGGGCATTGTGGAGATGGTGGCAATGTGGAGATGGGGGCAATGTGTAAATTGAGGGGCATTGTGGAGATGGTGGCAATGTGGAGATGGAGGCAATGTGTAGATTGAGTGGCATTGTAGAGATGGAGCAATGTGTAGATTGAGGGGCATTGTGGGGATGGGGGCAATGTGTAGATTGAGGGGCATTGTGGAGATGGGGGCAATGTGTAGAT